>VNJR01003917.1:0-22316 GCA_008042585.1 Drosophila punjabiensis
GCAGGCTCTGCGTTTTTATAGATGGCCCATTCCCGGGCTCTCGGCAGAGCGTTTAATTAAAAATTGTCAGCCAGATAAGCCCGCCGACGACAGGGCGTTAGTATCGCAATTAAAATTAGATAAGATTCTAAGGTCTCTCGGGTAAAGCACGCACCTTTCATCCTTAAGTTTTTTGGGGGTTAGCTCCCGGCTCAACAGCGTTGGACGTCGAAAGTGAAACTAGCGGACCCGGCCACAACGGACTGCCTTATATTCTCTAATCGGAGCCTGGTCAGCGGACCTTCTATAGATATATATATATACTATAGTGTATATATATAACTTCATACATTTTTCTTTGACATGACAGCTTGGGTGGAATTCGGATTATCAGCTGCTGATTGCGAGCCTTCTTTGTCTCTAATTGTTTTTTAATTTAAACGCATGGCAAGGCAGGGAGGACTGAATGCCACGGCTCTTATTGATCGCTCATTGGCGTTTCCCGGTATCGGGGCACTCATTTCGGCGACACAACATTAGTTACATATCTTCATTGAAATCTTTGCTACGGCCTGCTCTTGAACTAATCATCATTCTTGAGAATCTCCTCCTTCTGAATGGGAACAGTTTAGCGGCCACTTGAGGGCGTAATAAAAAGCTACTGATTTACCAGTTTCTAAATTTATTTGCTTAGATTTTGTCTGTTTGCATGAGGTGTATATTATAAACACTTCTTATCAATTAGTAATTGGGTTTTATTTTTTATTGTTTCTAATTGATCATTTAAGCTTCAGAGCTACAACAATATGCACAATATTTTTGGGCAAAACCCACACTGCGTATGAGTAATATTGGCTTTAAAGACAAATTTTAAGTAAACGAAAGCATGTCTCTATTAATTTGAATGTAAAATATTAGTGCAACATATTAGTTTGCACTAATATTTAGCTTAGGAGAATTATAATATAAATATTTTTGATTCAGAATATATATAAATATACTTCTGTAAACCAAATTTGAAACGAAAATTAACCATGAACCATGGAACTTCAGTATAAAGTTGATTTTGTCTTAAAAAATTAAGTATACACTTTAATTCGAACCACAAATATCATACAGAGATCACAAAATATGAACTCCTATATTTACACAAACTACTATTTTTGGCATTACTAAAAATAAATGCATATTTTTACCTAAAAGCATACTTCTTTTAAAGGTAAGACAGCACATAAATATGCAATTACATTTATTTTCCATCGATTAAAAATTGTTAAAATTTATTATCTTAGATCAAGGTTATCTTTCTAAATTCGTTCAATCGTGGTACATTCCGGACGGACAGAGGTTTGTGTTGACATCCGGCGGTGCTCCGCCGAAACAGCGCCAGTCCTTTGGACAGGAAACGTAAATACTGTCGCGGCAGGAGAGCTTCTCGAAGTCAAAGTACTGGCCCAGCGGACAGCTCAGGTGCCTGGGCTCCGTGTCGTGCTTGCCGGCCTTGGGCTTGTTGCAGATGTAGTAGTGGGCGCAGGACAGATCATCCGCGAAGTAGCCCACGCGGGCGGATCCGGTGGCTTCGTCCAGGCAGAAGGTGTTCTCCGGCTCAGGCAGGGCAGCCGTCTCGTAGCAGGCCACCTCGGACACATTCACGCAGTAGCCGAGGGCGACATCGTAGGCACTCAGGGCGGGGCAGGAGCGGATGTGCAGGAGCTCGTTGACGCACTCGTAGTACTGGTCGCAGTGGACGGGATCGGCCAGGCGCGTGTTGTTGGGCAGCGCGCGGCAGGCGGGATCACTTCGCTTCGCGGAGCTCTTGGGACAGTGGTACTGGTTCTCGTACACGCAGGACCTGGACGTGGGCTGGAAGACCAGCTCGTTGGGGCAGTTGGCACGGATCTGCTTGCCGTTCTTGCACAGGATGTAGCCGCGGCAGTCGCTGCTGCTGGGGTCCACTAAGAAGGAACCGTCCGTCTCGTTGGCGCAGTAGTTCTTGGTCTGCTCAGAAGCGACTAAACCCTTGTAGGGACACTTGGCACTCGCGGTCAGGATGCAGCGGCCGAGGTCCTTGTCGTAGTAGAGTCCCGATGCGCAAGCTCCCTGCTCCACGGCGGCCTCCAGGCTGTTGGGGCACCGCACCCAGTTGTCGCATGTGCTGGGCCGCAACAGGCTTGTGTCCTGCGGCAAGAGGCCGCACATATCCTCCACCGCCAGGTATTCAAAGTCCTCGATCACGCCGCCCAAGGCGCTGGCCACAAACAGCAGCGACAGGATACCGCTGGCTGCAAGAGCAAAGATTGGTAATAATGATCAAAAAATTTAATTGATCAAGATCAGAAAATTTTATTTGTTGTCAACAATAAAAAAAATTTTTTGATGTAATAGATCGAATCTTATTTTGTGGGAATACTTCTTATATTGATGTGTATCATCGTCAACGTTCCGTTGCGATCTTTTAATGGCAGCAACCATAAAAGAACTAAACTTCCAATGTAAGATGCTTCCATTAAATATGCAAAGACCTATAAGCTCGTTGATTTTTGGCAAAAGGGAACCAAGAACCCCAAGAATTCGTAGATAGTGCTGATTTTTAGAGATATGATAACGTTTTGAATGTAAATTACGCAGCAAACATGCACACTGCGTATAAGTGAATTATTTTTAAAATATAATGTCATATCATTACACCTCAATTTCGGCAAGCTGTTTTTATTATAAAGAAATTAATATAAAAAAAAATGATTTATTTAAACTTTCTTAGATAAAATTGTGGAGAAAAACCAACATTAACATATTTTTATTATTTCTCCGTAAGCATACTGCAAGGATTATTAAATTCAGCACATAAATATGCTAAAGAAAGTGATTTCAAGACTTAAATTGCTAACGGACAACATAGAAGAGTCCAATCAGAAATTATTTCTACTATAATTAGCAAAGGAATTGTAAATAATCAGACAATTTCGTTCGTTTTTGGTTTTGACAATTCTTTAAGTTAAAATTTATAAACCCTTGTTTTTGTTCCATTTAATATGGGTTTCTTTAAGTTTTAGTTTATGAATTAACCCAGCTAGTGCCTCAGTTATAATTAATCTTATCTACTTCCTATTATATTTATCAGTTACCAATTGCCAAACTGGCTATATTTTATAAATCTTTAGCCTTTCTATTACCTGCTGCTTAAATTAAAAAATATGTGCATTTAATTTATGGAAATTAAATTTTAATTTAATAATGAAATTATTTGATTAATCAATGCCAAAGCATTGTTTTAGATTTGTTTGTTTATATTTGGAATGGAGATAAACATCAGATTTATTGTTTATTATTTCGTTTAGTTTATGCAGACATGGAGAAAAAAAGAAGGTTTTTAAATGCAGAATAAACTTATTTGATATGGAGAAAAAAAGGTTTTCACATGCAGAATAACTATTTTTGCATTGTTTAGGTCGCTTTACTTGAAATAAGATAAATAACATCAAAGGAAGATCTTTAAATAAATATTAAATTAAGGAAGGGAACAGAAAAATATGTTCATAAAAGTAAAATATGTAAAATTTCACAGATATTTACATATATAAATATATTAAAAGAAAATTTACAGGGTATTTAAATGTCTAGCACACCCTCTGGTAGTACTCCGAATAAAAATCAATTCGCTTATCTTGCCAATAAAAATAAATAAACTTCGGATCGCTGCTGATCCTCCCATAATGGTTATAAAGGGGCAATAAAAGCAATCGCCGCCGAGGAGCGAACTCAGTTCCATTTATAAGTTCGTCGAGTGCTGAGCTGCCTGCCGATCACCTTTTTCATCTTTTGCAATGGAAAGTGAGTGACGTTATTCTTCCGTTTCGTGAAGTTTCGACTAACAAAGATTTAATCACACTTTCAGAACCGAGAGCCTTCGTTGGCCTGGCTTTGCTGCTGCTCCTAGTCCAGAGCTTTGGAGTAGCTAATGGCAGGGATGAGGACATCTGCCGTCTGTTTCCCAACAACACCGTAATCCGTGATCCCGATTCCTGCAGCCAATCGATTACCTGCATCAATACCGTGAGCCACTACAGCGCCTGCTCGGGATCGACGCCCTTCTTCGACAAGGACACCGGCAAGTGTGTGAAATCCCTGACAGATGACTCCAGCTGTACGGTGTCCTGCGAGGAGGCGGAAAGCCAGTTCGTGGCCGATCCCAAGTCCTGCTACGGCTACTACTACTGCTCGGACAAGGAGACGGCCATGTATGGCAAATGTCCCACGGAGACCCACTTCAATGCCACCACCCAGACCTGTACCCGCACCTACGAGTCGGCGTGCACGGCCAGCAGCTTCGAGTACTGCAGCATCGTGAAGAACAGCGTGAACTTTGACAATCTCCAGGGGTGCAACAAGTACCATGTCTGCGAAAAGGGTGTCTTGAAGGACAAGACCTGTACCAGCTCTTATTACTACCAGGCCAGCACAGGGACCTGTGTGGCCAAGGCCTTGGTGGACTGCGAGGCCCATCCCCTGCCCTCGAATGTCTGCGGCACCGTCAAGAAACCGTTGGAAAACAAGTTTGTCGCGGATGGCGCCACCTGTCGCGGTTACTTCTACTGCGCCAAACAGGCGGATGGTAGTCCGGATGCGAATCCCACTTGGATGCAGTGTCCCCAGGATCGCTTCTTTGACGCCTCCAGCCAGACCTGCAAGGATCCCACCTTGGTCGCCTGCAAGTGGGATCGATGTGATGGTCGCACTTCTACCTTTGTGGCCAGTGGCACCACCGGTTGCCGCAACTATCTGATATGCTCGGATGGCATCACCCAGGCGGAGAAGTCCTGCGGCAACTACTTCTTCGATGAGACCCAGGGCGCCTGTGTACCGGATGTCCTAACTTACGCTGCATGTAAATGAAAATAAATAATTTTCTCAGCTTTTAAAAGATGGATTATTTAAGGGATTATTTGTAAAAATGCGAAATTAAGAGGATATTATTAACCTCATAAAAAAAATCAATATTTGATTAGGATTTTATTATATATAATCAGGAAGAACCAGGAGAGATGATGGGTAAGGGTATTACCAAAAAGATATTTAAATAATAATTAAGCAAACAATATTTTTACTATGTTTTGCCTTTGTTCAAAACCATTGTCCGAGCCCAAACTAATCTCTCTAATCAGATGGTTTCTGAGGTCATTATAGAGCTACGAGATTGCATCTTTATTGATATATAACTCCCAAGACTATCATCTGACTGTACTAAACATATTAAAAATAAGTTAAGACGAACGTATTCTGTATTATTGTGCGGTGAATTTGGTAATCTATCTAAATCGATTCCCCTGGCGACGCTGATCAAGAGTATTTTTAATCCGTTAAGTCCAAGATTAATCATTTTGCCTGTTACCAAGTAAACAAATATGTAGATTTGATTTTGTAAATCAAATATCAAACTTAAAGTAATACATACAAAAATACATAATACATACAAAAATATAAATAAATTAATTACAAATTAATATAAATAATGCAAATAATATTTCAAGAAATTGTGGAAACTTTACGTGCAGGTGGTGGGAGCCAAAAAGACCATAAATGATAATCGTTCTTTCTTCGGGTTTTTTAAAGCTCTGATTTTTCCCAAAAACAATTTGAAGCTAACAAACTTGCCTTATCATTTTGTCATATTTACGACAGCCATTGAAGCACAATAACTTGTGACTGCTGCGATTACGCGATTAATATATTTATAGTTCAATTAATTAGCAGCCAATAAACGGTTATTTTCTGTTTAAGATAACGGCCAACAACTCATTAACCAGTTTCACTTTCATTTCCATTTCAATCAGTGTATTCCTAAGGTGTCCAAACTCACAACTTATTGGGAGACCACGCCCAGACAGACTCCTCTTCGCAGGTGATTTGCATCGCAAATTACTGGGCACTTGAAGGGGTTTACGTACTTTTTGGCACAACATCGATAAGATTCGCAGCTGCTTATCAGCCGAGGCACTCAGTCGGTGGCAGCAGCCATGTTCGCCGCTGGTTAATATAAACTTTTTCCATTCACGAAACTCCATTTAGTCGGGAGCAATTAGTGCCCGAGGCCACATCAGACAACGCGATCTCTTACCCTGCAAATTAAACCAAATTCCCCAAACAATCAGCCATGCCGAGTAAGTATTATCAATGATTCTCAAGTACACTGTTCAAATTTTAAGCCTGCTCTCTAGAAAGCTATTTAAATGAAAAGAAGTACATATTAGGTAAGCTTGTTTATAAAATATATATTAAAGTTTTTATAATGTTTTGAAACAAAGCAATCCAAAACTAAATAAATCCTCAGCTTTAAACTTATAACTAGGAAAAACAGGAAATCTTTGAATACTATTAACTCGTAAGAACGGTCATTTGTTTTAATTTATGAGATGATAAGACTTAGAAGTAAATAACTTCAATTCAACTGATAGGCAAATCAGTCGGAATAAAATACAACCAATCAATAATAAACAAATTTAAGATTAAAACAAAAGTACTCATAAATATATATATATATTTGAAAGCCATTTCAAGCTTAGTAACAAATGTACCAAAAATGTATTCCTTTTTTACAGAATCCAGTCATTTTGGAGTGCTTCTCGGATGCATTTTCCTGATGTCTTGGCAGACATCGTCGGCGGCCAGCACCAGTGAATACGTGGAGCTCTGCCGTCTGTTCAAGAACGGCACCCTGATCCGCAAGCCGGGAACCTGCGACCAGTACATCAAGTGTCTCTCAGGCGAGGGCACCGTCCTAACCTGTCCCTCCGGCCAGTCCTTCAGTCCCAGCAAGAACCAGTGCGTGGCCACGCTGGCCAACAGCAACAAGTACTGCGGCAACCGGTGCGAGGGCAAGGACGGCGAATGGGTGGCCGATCCGACCGAATGCCACAAGTACTTCTACTGCGTGAATGGTGTGCCGCTCCCGGGTACGTGTCCGGATAACCAGCACTTCAATGAGGCCAAGCAGGAGTGCCAACACGGCGTGGACTCGCTTTGCGTCGATGTAAATAACATATGCGAGCTGGTGCCCAGCAAGACCAAGTTCCGCAAGGAGGATGACTGCGCCCAGTACTACGAGTGCAACAGCTCCGAGAGCCACAGTTTGAGTACTTGCATCACGACCAAGAAGCGACAGTACTTCGATGTGGAGAGCGGAAGCTGTGTGGCTCCGAGCTCGATAGAGTGCTCGGCCCACTCCAAGAGTGGCATCTGTTCCAAATCGACAAAGCCGACGTTTGTGTCCGACCTGGCTACGTGTCGTGGCTACTTCTATTGCCAGGGCCTGTCCCCGGTGATCGATCTGGACCCGGTGTGGATGCAGTGCCGCGAGGGATACTTTTTCGATGCGGATCTGCAGATCTGTGCCCCGGCCTCCCAGGTGGTGTGCGAGTTCAACAGGTGCGACGGTCGTGGAACCATGCTGGTGGCCAGCAGCAGCAACAACTGTCACAACTTCATCCGCTGCGTTGACGGCAAGACGGTGGAGGAGGAGACCTGTCACTTTGACCATTTCTTCGACGAGACCATCGAGGCCTGCACCTCCACGATCATCTACGACAAGTGCTGCGATGACCGTGACTGAGTCTTGTGATTTTATTGGTGTTACCAATTATATACTCTATATTATATTCTATGAATTGCAAAAATGAGACTAATGTTTACCTCTTTTGGGGGGATTTACCAGAGTTATTGAAACTTTAAAAAGTCAAGTACATTAGTTTTGAAATACCTTAATTTTTATGGTAGTGTTTAAGATTTATGGCAAATATTTTAAAGACTAAAGGGAACTTAAGAAGTTGTTAACCATATCGTTTATTTTTGCATTAATTTTTAAATTTTGTCTTCTGTTTGATATTGATTTATTTATTATAATAATAATTATACAAAAAATAGTAATATTATACTGTGGCTTAAAATATACATATTCAACAATAATTCTAATTGGTAGAATGTATAAATTTGTACAAAAATATATAAAGCATTAATATTTAAGTCCAAGAATTTTATTTGGTTCACCCTTTAAAAATCGATTTATCTTGCAAATAAAATTCCACAACATTAAGAATGTGGAATGTTCAAAGTCGCACTTCACTTAATCATTGAATCCGTAACCAGTTAGGTTATCTTACTTTTCTCATTAGCCATAACATTTTGCCACGAGCTGGGAAATTAGAAACTGCATTTTATAAATAGCTTTTGGGTTTTCTCTAATCTAAAAGTCAGGTTAACATAAAGACAGAACAACGAAGCTACGTCTAAATTTAGAAACTAGGCAATTAACTAATACAAGAATGACGTGACATATTTAGATCATTTTTGCTTGAGATCTACTTTTTTTTTATTAATTTGCACAATTTTTCAAAATGTTACAATTGCAAAATTGTACATACATTTATATTTCAATTCAGTATGCAGGTTAATTAACAAAATAAAAACGAATTCTAATTTTTTTTCTTTACAAGTTTTATTATACATTTTTTATATTATATTGTAAATATACAAACACAAAAAGGTTAAATTTTTCTGTTAATCTATTGCATTTAAATTACTAAGACAACTTAAGCTGCTTTGTCTCTAAGTTTTCTTGAAAAATTACCCTTTTGAATGGGTTTTGGGATTGAAGTTATGTATCTATTAATCTCGATTAATCGATTAAAGTCTTAATAAATTAATAATACATTTTTGAGCACTTTTTTTATAATTTTACCCAATTTTTTAAATTTATAAAAATGTGTTCAACATGCAGATTTAGCTACCGAATAATAGCGAACGAATAAACAAATTGCAAACTTCAAGGGTATACAGCTTTCGGCTCCCGAAGTTACCTTGCGTTGTGTATTTGTCCCGAAACCCATGAATAGGATCGATTTGTTCTGGAATCAACTTCAAATTTAAATTAACGGAAAACGCAAAGCAGTTACGTAATTTCAGTTTGACGCAACAACATTTCTTTGCCAAAAGTTGGCAGCACCATAACCAGACGATCGACGACAAGAAAGCAGTGTTCCCAGATCAGGGTTTTCCCCCAAGATTAAGGGGTTTTTAACGTCCTAGGTGGAATTTTAGAGAGGAAAATGTTTAGGGGGCAAGTATAGGGGGTTTTACCAATCATATTTCATTTAAATATTATGAAAAAAACACAGTATATATAGTGAAATCTTTGTGCTTAGATAGACCAAATCATATTAAATCCTCTTTTCACCGATTTTTTTCTTACCAAACTTTCTACAAAGTCATAATGACACATTACTTTTTGAATCATATTTTCAAAAAAATAGATTTTTTTGAATTTTGATTAAAGTATCAATTTTTTGAGATTTTTTAGGGGGAAAGGCAAATTGTTATCTTGCAACACTGGCGAACGGTCACACTGAGCCCACCATTTTTCAAAAACGTTAGCGTCATTTTCGTGGTTTTATGTTATCTTGTTTTTCTCGTTAAATAAAAGGTGAGTTCCCTTTGCATGCACTCGTTTCCCTTTGTCAGTCCATGTCTGTTTTATATTTAGATGTCCACCGGGAACGAGGATCCCACCTCGGTGGCTGTGGCGCTGCGCGTGCGTCCGCTGGTGCAGTCGGAGGTAGACCGCGGCTGCAGGATCGCTGTAGAGCGCACCTCGCCCGAAGCCCCCCAAGTAATGGTAAACCGTAGCGAGACGTTTACATTCAACCATGTCTTCGATGTGGATGCCACGCAGAGGGAGGTCTACGAGAGCTGCGTGCTGGCCAAGCAGAGGAAACTGCTGCAGGGCTACAATGTTACGATTCTCGCCTACGGCCAGACAGGTTCTGGCAAAACCTTCACCATGGGCACCAGCTACAACGGGGTAATGGACGACAATGCGGGCGTTATTCCGCGCGCTGTCGATGACATTTTCCGGGAGATTGCCGAGCTGCAGCAGGAGTACAGCTTCAGCGTCACCTGCTCCTTCGTCGAGTTGTACCAGGAGCAATTCTTCGATCTCTTCTCGCCGGGAAAGATCACGGTTGACATCAAGGAGGTCAACAAGCGGGTGGTGATGCCTGGCCTGACGGAACTGGTAGTGAAGTCCGCCCAGGAGGTGACGGATAATCTAATGCGCGGCTCATCCGGCCGAGCAGTGGCTGCTACGGCCATGAACGAGACCTCCTCACGTTCACATGCCATATTCACGCTCACCCTAGTGGCCACCAAGAAGGACAGCACGTAGGCCAACGCTCTCTATTGAGCTCTATCTGATTACTAATGCTTTTGTTCTCCCCAGGCAATCGGTGACCACCTCCAAGTTTAATCTAGTGGATCTCGCGGGCTCGGAGCGCTGCTCAAAGACTCTGGCCAGCGGGGATCGGTTCAAGGAGGGCGTGAATATCAACAAGGGCCTGCTGGCGCTGGGCAATGTGATAAATGCCCTAGGATGTAAGTAAGCTCTTATCTTGACCTACAATTCTTCTCTAAATCCATTTTACTAACCGTATTTCAGCTGCCAACGCTCCTGGTTATATTCCCTACCGGCAGTCGAAGCTGACGCGACTGCTCCAAGACTCGCTCGGTGGCAACTCCATCACCCTGATGATTGCCTGCGTCAGTCCGGCGGACTACAATGCTGCGGAGACTGTGAGCACGTTGCGCTACGCTGACCGTGCGCTTCAAATCAAGAACAAGCCGGTGGTTAATCAGGATCCACACGCGGCCGAGGTCAACATGCTGAAAGATATAATTCAGAAACTGCGCCTGCAACTGCTGGGCGGCGGCAAGATGAGCTCCTCCATCACAACTGCCGTGGGAGCAGCCGGCCTGGATCCCATTTCTGTTACCGAACCGCTGGATAGATCCGAGAATCAACGCCTGCAAGAGCAGGTGCGTAGCCTGCAAGAGCGCAATAGGAAGCTGCAGCAGGAGCTTCACCAGGCTCTGGTTGATCTTACCGAGAAGGAGATGCGCGCCCACATTGCCGAACAGGCAAATGACGAACTCCGCGCCTACGTTCTCCAGCGAAAGGAAAAGCTTGAGCAGGAGCAACAGCAGCAGCAGGCGGACTCCGGTGATGGGGAGGGTCGGCTGCAAGAGATTAGCCAGCTGGTGGATATGGTGGAGGATCACCTGCAGCGCACGCAGGACGAGCTGGACTCGCTTGGTCAGGAGAGTCGCCACCACCTCAGCAATGGGCACGATCCCGGCTCGAGTGGCAACGGCGGCGACGAGGCTCACGAGACGCTGCAATTGCAGTCCAAGGAGTTTACCGACAAGCAGTTGAACTTCTACAGCGAGCTGAGAAACATCAACCGTCAGCTGGAGCTCAAGCAGGAGCTGAACGTGCGCATCATGCGCAACTTCAGCAAGCTGGAGGCGACGGATGAAGATGAGGATTTGAAGCTGCGTCAGTGCAACCAGAAGATCGAGGACCTGGAGGTGGAGCGGCGCAGCCTCTTGGACCAGCTTCGTAACATCAAAAACAAAGATTCATCCGCTAAAATTGCCGAGGAGCGGCGCAAGCGACTGCAGACGCTCGAGCATGAGATCGCCGAACTGCGCCGCAAGGTCGTTACTCAGGCGAACATGCTAAAGATGCGCGAAAAGGAGCGCGAGAAAATCAAGAATCTAAGCAACGAAATCAAAACCATGAAGGAGTCAAAGGTCAAGCTGATCCGGGCCATGCGCGGCGAGACGGAGAAGTTCCGCCAGCTGAGGATGGTGCACCAGAAGGAGGTGACACAGCTGAAGAGCAAGGACCGCAAGATGCAGTCGGAGATGGCGCGTCAACAGACACTGCATGCCAAGCAGCGGCAGGTGCTCAAGCGCAAGTGCGAGGAGGCGATGGCCGCCAACAAGCGGCTCAAGGATGCCCTGGACCGCCAGGCCTCAGCACAGGCGCAGAGACTGAAGTCTGCTAAGGACCACGGAGCAGCCAACGGTGCCAGCGCAAAGGCTGATTCCTGGGTGGATCGCGAACTGGAGATCATACTCTCCCTGGTGGATGCCGAGCACAGTCTGGAGCAGCTGATGGAGGACCGGGCCGAAGTTAACAGGCACTATCATATGATGGAGAAGCAGACGAGCACGAATCCCGCGGACGCCCAAGTGCAGGCCAAGCTGCTGGCCAGCCTGGAAGAGGAGCTCGAGATGCGCAATGCCCAGATCTCGGATCTGCAGCAGAAGGTCTGCCAAAGAGACCTGGACAGTCGCATTCGCGCCCTGTCGGAGGGTGTCGCCAGCATTGCTGAGGCGCGGTCGGTGAGCAAGCACCTGCTCAAAACCCTGGTGCAGCAGCGCCGGCACCAAGCGCTCAGCTCGAACGAACAGCGTACGGCACTGGACGACGTCCGGGCCCAACTCCTCGAGGCCCAGCAGCTGCATGAGGAACTAAGCAACCGCCTGAAGCTGGCCGAAGCTCAACACGAGGAACAGATGCTCAGCCAGCAGCGTTCCTACGAGGAGAAAGTGGCAGTTCTCCTGAAGGCACCGGAACTAAATGGCCTGGCGTCGAATACGTCCAAGTCACAAGAACTACACGGTGTGGCGGCGAATACGTCCAAATCAAAGGCGGTCGCGAAGGTCATCTCAATAGATCTCGACGACTACATGAGCGATCTGAACGACAGCCAAGAAATGATCGACAACCAAGAAATGAACGATCCCGACTGGGTGCCAAACAAAAGAAAGAAAAACAAGTCGGTGAGTGTTGACTCAGTTTTAGCTTTCCAACTTGTAGAATCATTTTTAATTATTTTTTTATAGCTGCCATCGCAAACCACCCATGTGTCGCAAGAGTCCACGGAACCGGGGGCAGGAGTGGGGCAGGATACGACACAGCTCAATGGCACTGAAGTGAGCAACGGATCCATCTCGTCTCTCAACTTTACGGCGGCCCAAGAGGATGGAAAGGTCACCAAGTGCAAATGCCGCACCAAGTGCAACGGCAAGCGCTGCGGCTGCTTTCAGGGCAGCAAGGTGTGCTCCGAGAGCTGTTTTTGTAAGGGTCATTGCATGAATCCTTTCAATGTAAAGCAAGAGCGGCCAGATGACACGGACGGGGAGCAGATGCAAAAGGAAAATTCCGACACTTTCATCTCGCCAGAGCAACAGCTGGCCAAGGTGGTGGTCTCGCCGAAGCGATCTCACGACCAAAAGGACTGCAGCACACCTCTGAGCGATTCGAACAATGCCGAGCACAACGGCGTCAGCGGCCCCAAGCTGGTTAGGTAGGCTTAAAATGCGAATTGATAATTTTCCTGTTCCATTCTTTATTATTTATTTATTTTTCAGAATGTCAGAACTGCCCTTTGACACGCCGAAGCGGAAATTCTTTTGAGTTTCTAACTCATTTCCAGTCATTTTATTTTTCTGTTAACGATCGGATATAATGGTAGCGAAATATTATATATTATTAAATCGTTACCAAAAAAATAAAATGTCTGGAAATGAGTAAAAAAGTCAAAAGAATTTCCGTTAAAACCGTAAAGCGACTACCTTGGAGATCTGGATGCATTTTTACACTTCTTTTTTATATGTTGTCATCGTCATCGGTCATGTTTCGTATATTTACATTTAGACAACAACAGTTGATAATAGAAATTTATATTCATATATTGTAAGGCAGATAATAAATCAATTGTTTCCACTTTAGACAAAAAAAGAACAAGTTTTGAGACACTTTTTAGAAAAAGGGTCGGTTTAAATGTCGAATAAATAAATGATTAAACAATTGGTGTTATTTTTGTTTGAGGCACAAAACATTTGTTAAACGTTAAAGCCGTTATTCTAGTAAACAAACCAAAACATGGGCAGCACTGGAAGTCGAGCGATTTAGTGTGACCAGATCGTGCTGCCTGAAGAAATCGCGCCTTCTGCCGAGCCGGTTTCAGTAAGCGACGGTCACACCAGCCAAACCATATAAACAATTTTTACGATTTTGCAATCCGAAATGTCGAAAATTCGAATAATAGCGTCAACCCATTAATTTAAAAGCACAACCAGTGGAAACAGCTTGTGCGGCAACCGAAACCAGATAATTGTTCTTTTCGAGATAGGCATAGTTCTGATCGAATACAGTTCCTTGGCCACAACGTGCGACACCAAAAACCGCTGAGATTAGAGGGGAAAAAAAATAAAATAAAATGCAATGAATTTGAATAAAAAGCAATTTTGTGCGTGTGCTGAGGAACCGTGACTTTCAGCTGCATGTTTGAGTTGAGACCGTGAATTTGCCGATTTTATGTCTGAGTTTCCGGTTACGTTTTTAAGGACGCTCATACATTTTGGTTTCCCGGCGACAGTTGCCATTTGCCGGCGATGAAGCCCACCCAAGGCGGAGGCAGTGCTGGCTCCAAAATGTCCGAGCCCATTGAGTACGTCACGTTGATAAGCGACGACTCCGACGGCGAACCATCGCCCAAACGTAACGCAACTGCTCCTGCTGCTGCTCCTTCGGCCACGTCTCAAAAACAGAAGCCGCCGGACGACGACTCTAACGACGCGCCTGCCACCAGCGCCGCTGCGGACGAAAGGCGCACCAGCAGACGCAACAGGCCCAAGGTAGACTACAGCAACAGGCCCAGTGGCAGTGGAGATGCCGCGTCCGCCGGTGAGAAGTCCACCTCGGGTTCTTCTTCATCGTCCAACAACAACCAGCAGGGAGACCGGAGTCGGAGTCACAACCAAGCGCAAGGCCGGAGATCGGAGGCAAATGCAACATCTGTTTCGGGACAAGCCACAGGAAATCCGCGACCGACACAGAATGGCGATGCGCGGGAACGGGACGTGGGCACTCCTACCGTTCTATCCGGCCAGGAGGGCGCCGTCTTCCAGTCCCGATTGCCTTTTAGCAAGATGACACCCAACGAGGAGGCCTGCTTTCCGGACATCAGTCGATCGGGCATCCTGGGCCACCGTGTGTTCCTCAACATACGCAACAGCCTGCTGCACATGTGGGTGGACAATCCCAAGGTGCAGCTGAGCTTCGATAATGCACTGAAATCGCTGCCGCCTCCCTTTGACAGCGAACCCGGTCTGGTGAGGCGGGTTCATTCGTTCCTGGAGCGCCATGGCTTCATCAACTTTGGAATCTTCAAGCGCCAGCGTCCGATTCCCACGAAAAAGCTTGGCAAAGTGATCGTTATCGGTGCGGGGATCTCCGGCTTGGCCGTGGCCCAGCAGCTGCAGCAGTTCGGCATGGATGTGATCGTTTTGGAGGCGCGGGATCGAGTCGGCGGCCGCATTGCCACCTTCCGCAAGAACAGCTATATCGCTGATCTGGGAGCCATGGTGGTGACCGGCGTCTATGGCAACCCGATGACCATATTGAGCAAGCAGATTGGCATGGACTTGGTGCCCATACAGCAGACCTGCCCGCTTTATGGGCCCGATGGCAAGCCAGTGCCCAAGGAGAAGGACGATGTCATCGAGCTGGAATTTAACCGACTCCTGGAATCGGCCAGCTATCTCTCACACCGTCTGGACTTCAACTATGCCGGCAACTGTCCGGTGTCGCTGGGCGACGCCCTCGAATGGATCATCAGCATGCAGGAGATGCAGGTAATGCACAAGCGGGCGTTGCACATGCAGGAGATTATAGCCGCCCAAACGAAGATCATTGAGCATCGGCAGCGCATCAAGTCCGTCAAGCAGACCATCGACACACTCCGAAGCGAGCATGCCGCGCTTGTGAAGCAGCGGACCCCCAAGGGTGTGGAGAGTGATCTGACCTACGCGCGCCAGGAGTTCAGCATACGCAACACCCAGTACAAGCTGGACGAAGCCGTCAAACTGTTTGGCGAGCTTCGCGACGAGGACAAGCAGCTGGAGACGAAGCTCCACGAGATGGAGCAGAACAGACCCAGGTAAAGTCTTCTTAAGGCCTTTTAATATATAATAATTCACCAATAAACATGTTTTTAGCGATGTGTACCTCTCCTCCCGCGACCGACTCATCTTGGACTGGCACTTTGCCAACCTGGAGTTTGCCAATGCCACCCGACTCAACAACTTGTCGCTGAAGCACTGGGATCAGGACGATGACTTCGAGTTCATCGGTCATCACACCACCGTCCGGAATGGGTATTCCTGTGTGCCGGTGGCTCTCACCGAGAACCTGGACATTCGCGTCAATAGTGCCGTCAAGGAGATCAAGTACGGAACCCATGGCGTGGAAGTGGTAGCCGAGAATCTGAAGACCTCCAACTCACAGATGACATACAAGGCCGATCTGGCGGTGTGCACCCTCACGCTGGGCGTTCTGAAAGTGGCCGTGGCCCACGAGGAGTCGCAGCAGAGTAATACGGTGAAGTTTGATCCTCCGTTGCCGGACTGGAAGCAGCAGGCCATACGCAGGCTAGGATTCGGTAACCTTAATAAGGTTGTGCTCTGCTTTGATCGCATTTTCTGGGATCCCAATGCAAATCTCTTTGGCCATGTGGGCAGTACCACCTCCAGTCGGGGTAAGTACGCAGAGATTTCTTATTAGACCTACAAATATGTAGCCAACGATATGATATATGTACATATGTACACCTTTTGATACGCTCTTTATAATTTCTTTAACTTTCTTAGGAGAAATGTTCCTTTTCTGGAGCATTAGCTCGTCGCCCGTGCTGTTAGCTTTGGTCGCTGGCATGGCCGCCAATCTTGTGGAAAGCGTGACGGACGACATAATCATTGGGCGATGCATGTCGGTGCTGAAGAACATCTTCGGGAATACCTCTGTTCCACAGCCAAAGGAAACTGTGGTCACACGTTGGCGCAGCGATCCCTGGGCGCGTGGCTCCTATAGTTACGTCTCCGTTGGATCCTCCGGCAGCGATTATGATCTACTGGCGGCACCTGTCATTCCGCCATCCTGTAAGGAGCCGGAAGGTCTGCCCCGCCTATTTTTCGCAGGAGAGCATACGATACGAAATTACCCTGCCACCGTGCACGGAGCCTACTTAAGTGGCTTACGTGAAGCCGGACGCATTGCAGACTACTATTTGGGCTATCCAGAGGGCACGCCGCCAGATATTGGCTATTCGGTGGCCGAGGCGGCCAACCTGGTAAACGTGGGTAATGTTGTTAAGCTGCGCGATCTCTCGCCGAATCTCTCCGACTCGCCATCGTCGAAGAAGTCGGAGGAGAACTCAAACTCAAACACTGCCGACTCCGCGGAGCTACAGTAAATCATGTATTTAGTTAATTATGTTTGGATCCTTAGTCTGGGCCTCGTAGCTGTTTTTTAAGCCTAGGCCTCGATTGTATATACCTAAGACTATTCCACCGTATATTTAAGCAGCAATTCAAGCAAATATTTCATTACCTTTAAATTACGAAATGTACAAATTAAGAGAGAAGAAATAAGCAATAACATCGAACATAGCATGAAGGCAGTTTTCCAATGTTTTTTTTTTAAAAGCCTTATTGGTTTCTAGCTCCCTTTTTTATATAGCTGAGTTTCTTTTATGGGCGAGTATTATGGTTCTATATTTTTTATTGTGAGTTTGTGAAGGTATGCATAACGTATGGTCCCATGTCTATCGTCTTATCAAGTGTTTAGTTGTCAGTAGTTGTTGAAGAAGCAATGCTTTGTAATTGTAACACTCTATTCGAGAGAAAATAAATGCATTGTAATTGTCCTTGTTTAAACTAATCTATTTGAATATTTAACGTTTTGTAGATAATATTCTTATTTGCAACTGTTTAAAACGAGCATTTAAATTTAATTTACTCAAACCTAAGTGTAAGTTCTTTTTTTCTAGGAAACAAACTCCCAAGGGGAGAATAAGGACGAAGCATTTTCCAACGCCTATGTGGGAACAACAAACTAAATCCAACTATTGTTATTAAATAAAACGTATAAGTAGAAAATATGCCAATGTTTTCTTTAGGGGATATATTTATACCTTTAAGGGATATTATAAGTATAACCAGAAGCTATAAACAAGTCATTTTAAACCGAATAAAATATATTTTGATCAGCACCAAATTGTTCGTTGCCGAGTAAATAATAATGCACCTCGTACATAAAATTCATTTCATAAATTTGTAATATTAATACAATTCTGACTGGTTATGATCGACTTCCAATTCGACCTCATGATCTAGTTAGCTTCTGTTCTTTTTTTTAGTGAGATCTTTCAATATATTAAACCGGGCGTAAGAATATGCTAGGGTAAGTTTTAAAACAATAAAAGGAAGCCAATTTTGGGAAGCTGAATTTTATATACCCTTTCAGTTTGCCTTTAGATCATGAAAATATATAATAGCTCAGCCAAAAATGAATTTATTTCAATTCGGAAAGGTTTTATATGCTAGTTTTTATTAGGTTAAGAAACCAGCATTACAAATTTAAAATAAATTTGTGAATTTTTGACAATTTTCACGATGCAACCCCTTATAAAGTTTTGAAAAAAATTAGCTAGATCGTTTTGACTGTTAAAGCTCATCAGGAATATATATGATTTATAAGGTAGGACACGAGTTCTTCATTGCGTTACAGACTTATGACTTATTATACCCTGCAAGGGGATAAAAATCAGTTCACAAAACTGATTTCAATTAATTTTTTCTAGTTACTCAGACTGAGTATGAAATCATCATACCCCTCTGGTAGGTGGTATCGAAAAGCGAAACTATATTTTGTTTTGGGTCTGTCGGGCAGTTGGGCAACCGCGAAGCGCCGCTTCTTTCGAAATGGTGTCGGTTCAATGACCGCCGAACACTCGCTTTCATTGCTGTCACTATAGATATTTTTGTTTTGGCTAGATTTAGACAGTTGTTGTTAAAGTAAGATAATGGTTTAAAAAGGAAAAATAAACAACTATTGGAACTAGGATTGCAAGACCTAAGGGGGAATTTCTTAGGCACTAAGGATTACAAAAACAAAACATAAACTAAACAATGACGACGTTTTTGGATTTCTTTATCTGATCATGACTTTAAGAAAAATAATTGTGGTCTAGATCCGACCTTGAATTTAAGTATTTTAAGTCTATAAAGGAGTAATGATTTTTGCAGGAATTTTCATCTTTTGCCAATTTTTTTTAATAGTGCCAATGTTTTATATATTTGTAAAAGATATTTATTCATTATTATTTTATTTTTCAAGTCTAGCCAACATTTCGGACAGCACTGATTCGCTCTCAATGGCAATGAAAGCTAAACCTTAACCGACGAAAGCTTGTCGCGCCTCCACTCAATGGCCTTGGGAGAAAAGCTCGCGTCTAGGAGGGAATTGCACTCGACTGAGTCGATCGTTCCTCAACCATTAGAACGGGTTAGATCGGGGTTGGGGTTGGCGAGCTTTTATTCGCCGTGCATGCACGACGCTGGTCAAGTTCAATGGCCGATATGTTAGAAAGCTCCAGAAATTGGTAAAGCAAAAGTTAAAGTTATTTATCCCCCTCCTCCAATCGCATGCTTTTCTAACTACCTGCGTAGGTATGTATGGCATGCACATGCGGAAGGTCTATTTGCGGTGGCCTTGAGTTGGGTCAACGACCGAAACTACTCGCATCACGCCAACTGACGTTGGTTTTGAAAATAGAGCACAATGCACAATGGAGGAGGAATAAGTGCACTATCATTTCTGTCAATTGGTTCAACCGTTTGTGCAAACCCTCTGGATTCGGGGCCTAACTGGTTTTCCACAAAATATCAACAATTCAAATTTACTTATTGTAAATATTGGTATTTTCATACTGCGCAACTGATAGTTGGCCTTATTTCTATGTTTATTTGAAAAAATTGTAAATAAAAATATTTATTAATCTCTTCTGTTTAATCTAAAAATTTTGGGAAATTATTATTATTTTAAAGATTTAATGATATTCAAATGATATAAATAAAACCGATTGAACTCTTTGGGGAAAACCCGCACTAAAATGGTTCTTCCCCTAAATGGAGTCTGCGTTTTACTTTACTTTACTTTTTTGCTTAGATCAAAGTTAAGTTAATAAAACTTACTTACATAATGGGTTATTATCCTTATTCAGTAAGAAATTCTTAGACAAAATTGTTTTATGGGAAATTTTTGGCAAATTAATGAAGCTTCTTTTTTTGAAAATTAACTAATAATTTGACAAATATAAAAAGATTTTCACCGCATTCACAGAGTCCTTAAGATTATGATACCTAAATTTATACTCATTTTCCCTGAAATTGATAATTTATCAGCAATCCTATAGTTAAATAATCTTTATAATAAAGCTTCATTATTAACTTTAAGTAAAGAGAATAATTATTGGTAAACATAAACATTAACATAAAATTATGTTCAGTTATAGATCTGTTGTTCCAGAGCTTGCAGGATAAGCCTCTCAGTCACCTGGGCACGTAGTCACTTGGCGGTTCACCATCACCCACGACGATGCAGCGCAACTATCTGCGAGCTTTTCGAGCTACAAACTATAAAAGCGGGAAAAATTAGCTGCAGCGCTTCAGTCGGAAAGATAGATTCATCGGCGCTACAATACATCACAACCCGTCCGAGCAATGAGCAATGAGAGCGAGCTTTCAAGCGCCGTGACGAGCGCCCTATTGGAGCTCTACCAGCGCCATAATGAGCCCATAAACTCGCAACCGATGGCGGGAGTGGGTGAGAATGCCTACGGACAGGTCCTTCGTGTCAGTTGGCCCACCGTTTCTGAGGCGGCCAGTCTAGTGGTCAAGATGGCGCCCAAGAACGAGGCTCGAAGGTCCCACATGCACGTGGTGGACTACTATGCCCGTGAGGTCTTCATGTACCAGGAGGTATTTCCCATCTTCAGGAACCTATCCTCATTCGAAGTGACACCCGCACTCAAGGCCAATGGCTTGACGGCTCCCAATGAGTTCCTCATCTTTGAGGATCTATCTGAGACTGGCTTCCGGCCCAACTCGCGCAGTTCCATGCCCACCTATGACATTGTGATTTGCTCTCTGACGGCTCTTGCGGAACTGCACGCCTGCTCATTCATTCTACAAAAAAAAGATCCAGAAAAGTTCAGAGAGCTGGTAGCATCCGTGAAAAAGGATAACCTCTTTACCCCTAATATCGAGGAGGTTACCATTGAGTTTGGCAAAGCGCAGCTGAGAAGGGCACGCAATATTCTGGATGAGACAGATGGAGACCATGTCGAAGTGGCTGCCATGCGAGAAGTCCTGGAGCGTTGTGAAAACTATTTAAAGTCCTTGGCGCTCTACTGCGTGGATGGGAAATCACAGGCACCACATTCGGTCATTTGCCATGGTGACTTCTGGAATAATAATATCTTATATAGACATGAGGTGAGGAGTTCTTTAAAATGCTTACAAGACCTTGCTTTACTCCTTTACAAAATTATACATAATTTAAGATCGGAGTCTGTCCGTCAAGAACTATCTTAAAACCAATCCATTTATTTTCTCCTCCACAGCCCCTTGGTCGACCTGTGGAAGCAAAGTTAATTGACTTCCAGATGTCCCGATATGCACCGCCTGTGCTCGATATAGTCCATTACCTCTTTGCCTGTACGGAGAAACAGTTGCGCGATGAACACTTTCCCGCCTTTATGAATGCGTATTGCGACACCTTGGACCAGAGATTAGCCTCTTGCGATCTTAGCCTGGAGGAGATATATCCGCGCAGCGTCTTTAACCGACAATTGCAACACTTTGGAGTTTACGGCCTTATAATGGGTGCCTTTTCACTTCCCTTTTTCATTTCCAATGCCAACGAGGTCCTTGATATTGATACAGTGTCCGAAGCCATCCAGGATCTTTCGGATTCTTCCGACGAATCCAAGTACAAGGACCTAATTGAGGAATATGAAATGCTCAATGAACGCACATTGCCCATTTTCAGGCGCCGAATACTCGGGATAGTCAAGGACTTAATCAAATATGAGATGACAGAGCCGCTTTTTAAAATGGACTCCTAGCCATAGAGCTACAGTATTATGCAACTTAAGAATAAATAACATTTCTTAAACCAGATAAAGAGCTATGGATAACGGGGATGCCACAGAAATCCGTGAGGATTTTAGGTCTAGACTTTTGAAGCCAGACAATAGTTAGTTAATGGGATTTTTTCTTCATATTTATTCAGGAAACTCTAAGATTCTGAGAAAATCACAACTTAAATTTAAAAATCCGTAACATAACAAAAAGGATGTTAACTAAAAGCTCTGCACTTGGATTTTTGAGTAACTAAAGTAAACTAATAATATTTACAATTCCTTAAGTGTTATTTGATGATTACGGTTCCAGAAGCGAAACACAATTTGATTGTTTGCGTGGGGGGTTGATGATCTTAACTGATAAAACCTATAGAATAATTGTGAAATTTGAACTTTCGCTAAAAGAATGATTCAAATAGAAATATGATTTCTCCAAAACTAATGAGTATGGTT
>VNJR01003930.1:0-11168 GCA_008042585.1 Drosophila punjabiensis
TATTATTAAAATACATAGTATTTATGCAATTTGGACGGGTCTAAACAAAAAAAATATTCTATTTTTAGCTTTTAAAGCTTCTAAAGGAGTCTATACATTGTTAATATATCTGACATAGTATTGGCCAGGTTTGGGTGGTTTCTGGCATCAGAAGTTGGCTAATACCGATCATAAATGGCAAAATTAATAAAACTATACCATTTTGGTTGATAAAAAACAAGAAAAACAAAAAATTTTCATACAAGCTTACAATTTTTCTAATTAGTTGGCACGGTGTAAAATTCGATTTTTTCATAAACATCTTTTTTTTATTAGAAAGAGCCAAGATATTTTATAAATCCCTATGATTTATTGAAGAATGATATTTTTAGAAGATATTATGCATTTTATTGGTTTAAAAAATCTTCTGTTTTACTTTTTATCGGTGCAAATGCACAGAGCATACTCATCTTTCTAATTAAATTTACAGATCGTTCCTATGACAGCTAGATATATGATATAGTTGACCGATCCGGCTCGTTCTGACTTATGTACGAGTCAGAGTATATAGAAGACTATCTGCAAAGTTATTAAGCCATGAAAATAGCTTCAAAACTGATAAGCCGACAGACAGGCAGACAGACAAACAGGCAGACAGACGCACATGGCTAGATCTACTCGGCTTTTGATGATCAAGAATATATATACTAAAATTATAATAACCAGCAAGGGTATAAAAATATTCCCCGGGAGATGAGATATTTGTTTAAAATAATAAAAGATTACGTACAAAACTATCTGCCAGATATAAAAAAAAAATCGTAAAAAAAGAAAGAAACACCACAGTACTAACAGAGAGTGGACGAATTATTTACAAACACTTATTCGAAATAAAATCATATTTACAGAACCCTTTTCGCTGTATGCGCTGATGACGTGCAAATTACTGACTACACGAAATCCAATTTTGTGACTTTAATTACCGGAATGGCAAAGGTTCAAACGGGAACTTTCAGATTAATTCTTAATATTGATAAAGAAGAATTGGAAAAAACACTTCCAAAAATTAATAACACTGCTAACTACCAACTAAATACAAGCACCCATGCCCCCTAAGTACTTGGGTCAGGTAGAAATTAACCTGGCCGTGTTTTCTACCGAGCCACTCCTCCAACCTAGGGATGAGCCGGTGGGTCGATCGCCTCTTCGACGAAGCTTCCCAGCGGGATTGCCAGGTTGAAAGGCTGACCGTCTTGGCAGCAGAGCGTACCAGCTTCTTCTCGGCCAGAGAGAGGGCTCTACCGTGCAGCTGACCAAAAAGGGTGGACTGTTCTTTGGCGAGGAGATCCAGTGGGGGGGTACCGGCTAGGACCAGAGCCGTCTGGTCAGACACCGTACGAAACGCGCTACATACTCGCAGAGCGGCGATCCGGTGCGTGGCGTTCATTCCCCTGCTTTACGAGGGTGTCTCCATTGCATGGACCCTGACAGGGGCAGCATACAGCACAGTTGCTCTCGTCACGCTCGTAAGGAGAAGTCTGCTGTATCCAGCATCACTCCTAGGTATTTAATCGCTCTTGACGAGCTAATCGATGTGTCACCCACCCTAATCAAAGCGGACTCGACCTTCTTGCGGCTACTAATGAGTCGGCTTCTGTCTTCTGCACGAGTTACAGGTGGCTTCGGCAACAGAGAGCTCCTTGTCAACAACGACCACCGCAATGTCGTCGGCGAAACCCACTAGCTCGGTCCGACCGGGCAAAGAGAGGCGCAGCATCCCGTCATACATTGCGTTCCAGAGTAGTGAAGCCAGAACGGATCCTTGAGGAACCCCACAGGAGAGCTCCACCGATTCCGCACCCTCGGTACTGGCGAATTCCAGCGTGCGGTCCGAGAAGTAGCTGCGCATCATCCTCAGGAGGTAAGGGGCGACTCCGAATCTGGTTAAAGCCTCCATGATGGAGTTCCATCTAGCCCTGTTAAAGGCATTGTTCAGAGTGACAACTAGGCAATACTTTTTTGACCCGCTTTTCCAACGCTTGCCAGCGATTGCCGATTGGTGATGTCAACCACCTTAGATATGGCATCGACTGTCGATTTCGTCTTACGAAAGCCAAATTGTGTATCCGAAAGGTCACCTGCCGCTCGGATCGCCTCCTCAAGGCGGGTGCCGATTAGGCGTTTTAACACCTTGCCGACACCGTCGATGAGGCAGATTGGCCTAAACGACGAAGGGTCATCCGGGGGCTTTCCGGGTTTCGGCAGCAGCACAAGACGCTGCAGTTTCCATCTGCGCGGAAAGACGCCTTCGAGCAGGCATCTGGAGAGGCGAGCCTTAAGACCCTGTTGGGGATGTTATCAGGGCCCGCGGCCTTCGACACCTTAACCCTTGCGGCTGCCTTCAGTACCTCAGACACCGTAATAGTAGCAAAGCCAGTCAAGGAGACTCCGATATGGGGGAACGTTGGGACTTCCATCCTAGGGAACAGGTGGTCCACTATCCTCCTTAGACTCACGGTCGTTAGCGGAGCAAGCTGTCTGGAGCAGTTAATGCGCTTGACAATCGTTTTGTAGGCGCTGCCCCACAGGTCGTGGTCCGCCGAGTCGCAGAGTTCAAAGAAGCACCTGGATTTACTAGCCCGGATAGCCGCTTTCAGTGCTCTGCGGCAGGCCTGATACTACAGCCTTTTATCCAGGAAGGAGGGGGTTTCATACGTCCACTGATACCGTCTTCTTTCCCGGACGCAGTCACTTCTGGCATCGACCGATTCCACCAGAACACGGGCTGCGATGGCGGCTGTGGAGTCTCCTGGTTTGCATGCAGTCTGCGCAGACCGCATGAAGCTGCCGCATGACATCCTCCGTCATCTGTTCGGCTTCGCCAGAGTTCGTCAGGCTCTCCATGCCCTCCGAGAACCGTTGGACATCCAACGTGTCCGCCTTGTAACTCCCCGCCGGCCGTAGAAGGGGACGTGATGGAAGCGGTAGGTGGGGGGCCAGGTCGGTGAATATCAGTATATAGGAGTGCGACATCGAGCATGGCAAAGGCCTCCAGCAGGGATCTGCCTTTGGCGTTGGTGCAGGTGCTGACCCAGTCCACCGCCCAGGCATTGAAATCGCCCGCAATCAAAACCGGGTGTCGACCTATCGAATCCGAGGCCAGACGGTCCACCCTGTCGCAGAACGCTAGCAACGAAAGGCTCGGAGACAGGTAAACGCTGTAGACCCACCAGTTGCCTACCATCCATAGGGCGGCTTTGCCCGTGGTATCTACTGCGCAATTAGGGCTACCCCGACCCTGTATAGCTCGCTTAACGCCGCGGGATCGACGCCATACTCTCTCGTTGTCTGCGACAGCAGGTCCTGTGCTGCCGCACAGTGGTTCAGGTTTAATTGAACCACCTTCATGCCTTTGATGCAGGGCCATCTCTGCCGCACGCCACCAATGGGCAGCTGCCATGTGGTTAACATCCTTCCTCTTGCTGTTGGTGCACCTAAAGCATCTTGCGGGGTTACAGCACTCTGCGATTTTGTGCCCGTCTGGGCCGCACTTGAAGCATTCCTTGCTCCTGTCCACCGAGCTCGTGCACCTACTGGCGATGTGACCCACCTCGAAGCATTTATAAAGCTTCGGCCGGGCGTCCACTTCCTTTAACGAACATTTGCACCACCCGATCTTTACCTTGCCCAATTTCGCGAGCAGGGTCGCCTGGCTACTCGGTACCGATACCGTCGGCGTCTGCGTTTTAAAGCGTCCAGGTCTGAAGCTTCTGACCGTCACCGAGTTAATCGGGAGTCCCGACTGCTCAGCAAGGGCCTCAGCTCGTCAAGGTCCCGCACAACGAATAAGGACTGGGGTGTGGCTGCTCGGTTGGAGATCTTGTCCCCCATCACACTGCCGATATCCTCCTCATGTTCTGCGCCTGTCAGCTTTAATAGGAGGTCACCCTTGGCTGTCCTTCTGGTCGAGGAGACCTTCTCGGCAATCTTCTTCATCCTGTCATCCTGGGAACGGGTCATTAGGCACAGAATCTCTCTGTAGGATGCGCCTGGGGATGGGGTCAGGATCAGCGCATCCCTTTTTGTCCGTTGGCGTTAGTCACGCCGCTTGCTCCGCTCGGGGGCCGGCCGAGGCAAGGGGACATGCTTGTCCCCGTTAGGGTTTCCTTTTGCCCGCCCGCGCTCGTCACTACTGCGTAGCTCGGCTTCAGGGGCTTATCACGGGGCAGGGGGGACGTTTGGCGGCTCCTCTCAGACGAGGTGACCTTCAGAGGACTCCTCGGGGACGACTGGCAGCCCTGGTTTCTAGGCTTCTTAATACCAGGGTCTACGCTCATGGTTTCCTGTTGCTGGACTGCCAGCTGGAGCTCTTTTAGCCTGGCGAGAGCGTTCCTCACTTTTCGTCTTCTGCTCGTTAACCTTCGTGAGTAGGTCGTCCAGGATTTCCCCCATCTCCTCGATAAGGGGGGCGGTAGCCTTGACCTTTTGATCGGGTGCGCGGGGCCTGTAGGGCTAGGAGAGTCCCTAGTCCTTTTCGGAGTAGCGGTGCCTGGATTCGTCTCGCATCCTGAGGGGTTTCGGACAGTCTTCGGCGGGAGAGTGGACGTTGGAGCTTAGAGCGTTTCTGAAAGGCCATAAGCTCGGTGTTGCTCCTAGCACTTGTCGCTGATAATGGGGCGACGGCCAAGTGGGCCGCCGGCGCTGCCATGTTGGGGGGAATGTGGGTTAGGGCCTCCAGAATCTGTGCCCTAGCCGCAGCGTTAACCGCGTGGACTTCCACTTTCGTGGCTGACACCTGGAGTAATTATGTTTTTACTCGGCATTCGTTTTTAAGAGCATTTTGACCCAATGCGAGGGGCTGCATTTCATACCTTTTGCCAGGTGGGTTAAAACTGCCGGTCACTGTGACTCAGACGCAGACCAAGTAGCCGCCCCATATGGGTCAGACGCTACTTGGGTTTATCTTTGTGTGCAGCAATTGCCTGCTGCCAGGCTAGATCTTCTGCCGGCCACTGTGGCACAGCCGCAGATCACGTAGCCGCCCATTATGGGGCAGACACTACGTGGACAGACGAGAGGGACAGGCGTGTGCACTTACGGGGTCCCTCGATGGTCGGGAGTTTCCCCTCAATAGACAGGTGGGAGTTTGACCGCTCCTGCTCGGTCGCCAGAGCCCCGTTTTGTGGTGTACCGCGTCGCGGTGGGGTTGGTCGACTCCTTGACCTTTACCACCAATTAATCCCCTGTGCGAGCCATGAGATCGATGTCCTAACCGAATTCATCCTCCTCATGCCAAGGAACAGGAGCAGCAGCCCAAAAAGGTATGCTACCTCCTGCGCTTGAAGATAGCATGTGCGTGTCGTGCCCGCTAGCTTCTGTCAGCAGTGGGAGCTTGACACGGCCTCGACAGCGCCTCCTACCGGTCGAATACTTACGGCCACCAATAGGACCCACCAACAATCGGTGGGACTCCGAGCAATAATCAGCACTGGCACACAGCTGATCGGGCGATCAGCTGACGTGACTAGCAATTGATGCGGGGGCAACAACAAGGATGAATGGATCTGGAGGAATTTTTCTCACCACTCTCTCTACCGGCGCGAAAACCTTTGTTGGAGGATCGGAGTCACCGGCTCATCCGTGAGCCGCAGGGGCTAGCCGCTGCAGGTAAGCACACTCGGCAGCCTCCACAAGCCGGCAAACACCCGGAGTCGCGCTGGGCCTTGCCACAACCCTCTCGCAACGCGAAATTCCCAGGAGCACCACCGCGGTGCAACCGTACTCGGCGCTTTCACACACACTTCACCCTATTTTAAAGAAATAAAAGAAAGGCTGTATGTAGTTTTCCAAGCCCCGTTGTCTATCAAAAGTTTTATGGTCCTCCCTCTCTTTGTATGAAAGCCGGAATCTGTGGCTAAAAAATGAAAATGATCGTTACTCATTAGTTCGTCTTCAAAATTCTTAGCCCTCGCTTGATAATCGTCGACGTCTTCGTCACCTTGGCATATCTAAGTGAATAATCCTTTGATGTTCTGACTCTGTATGAATTATGTGCCTGTCGGAAATGTAGATTTAAAAAAATTGTTTTGGCCAGTTCAGTATTCATTATCAGTATTCGTTAACTGGGTTGAATCTTGCCTTTCCTGGTAGCCGTAAATAGGTACCTGGCGTTTTCTAAATTAGGGAATTTTGTTTTGTATGGACATGATTAAATTCTCAGTCTCCTTAACTTCTAGAATAATTAATTGAATTGGTAACGCTCATGATCGCTAAAAGATTTTTAGCTTTAGATTTTTAGATTTATAACACACGTAACGCGTCCATCCTGTATTTTTCGTTCAGTGACATCGCCAAGGCACTATTGCCTTACGGTAAGTACGGTCAGTTTTTATACCCTTGCAGGGTATTATAATTTCAGTCAGAAGTTGCATCGCAGTGAAGGAGTCATATCCGACTCTATAAAGTATATATATATTCTTGATCAGCATCAACAGCCGAGTCGATCTAGCCATGTCCGTCTGTCCGTCCGTTTCTACGCAAACTAGTCCCTCAGTTTTTAAGTTTGAATGAAACTTTGCATACAGTCTTCTATATACTCTCACTCGTACATAAGTCGGAACGGGCCAGATCGGACGACTATATCATATAGCTGCCATACAACAGATCCTTAAATTTGTAGAAAAAAAATTATAACTTCACTGTTTTTTTAACATATCTTGATCAACCCGTAATAAGCTATATATATTATTCTAGATTTTTGGATTTAATTTTATATAGATCGGACTACTATATCATATAGCTGCCATAGGAATGGTCGGGAAATTTTTAGAAAAAAATTAATAAATTTGTCAGTTTTCAACATAACTTCTTCTTTTTTAAGATACAAGCATAAAATTGAGTTTAAAGTAATTCATTTTAAAATAGATAGGGTTAGATTATAATTATTGCAAATGAAATCTGCAAGGGTATACAAACTTCAGTGTGCCGAATTTAGCTTCCTTTCTTGTTTCTCGTAGAATTCGGTAAGAGTCATGTCGCCCTGTCGTAAGGTTGAAAACTTCTGTTCGATCAGGTTGATCGGCCTTTTTCCGGCATATGTGAAATCAAGACGATAGATCATTGCTTTAAAATTCAAAGATTTATTAAAAGAAGTCAACATATCATTTTATTTCGCATAATACCAAAAGATTGAACTGTTGAACTGCCCTCGTAGCTTTTAAAAGCGACGCACACTGGGGCATTCTACCGAAACTCGTTGCAAAAATCACTTTTTGAGTTGTTGAAATGAGCCAAACGAATGGTACCATTTAATTGGATATTGATTCTATTTTTTAAATGTGAAAACTAAAAAATTTAAAGAATTTTTTTTGGATTTATAGAGACGCGCAAAGTTGACACAATTTTGAAAAAAAAAAAATTTGCGAAAAACTTAGTATGTAGGGCAAATTTGACTATCAATATTTAAGTAACTATAATGGTAGTGTAGTTAATGTAATTTTTCCCTAATTATCTGATATAATGCCAATAATTTTTGTCATCAGAAAATTTTATTTGAAATTTCAGGTTTTTGGTAGCATTTTTTTGAAATGACAACTATTATTTCCATATTTTTAAACATAACATAGACTTCTAACTACGATGCCAGCGCGTGCCACCTTTCTCTTATATGTTTCTTAATTAATTAAAAAAAGTTTTCATGCTTCATTTTTGCGCATTGTGAGATATTTGAAGTTTTGCCAATTTAACTCTGCGTTTTCATCAGCCCCCTAAGATATGCAACACCTTTTTTATTGATTTCATGTTTGATTTTTTTAATGTAACTATAGTTTAATTAAAAACAAGAGTGATTTTGCCAAAAATCGTAATAAATTTTTTAGGTAACATTATTCAACGGCTCCTACTTCAATGCTTTGATTATTTACGTCGTCCTCAACGTTCTCAAATAGAGCCCCCATATCGTGCGAGTAAGTTATTTTTATACCCTTGCAGGGTATTATAATTTCAGTCAGAAGTTTGCAACGCAGTGAAGGAGTCATCTCCGACCCTATAAAGTATATATATTCTTGATCAGCATCAACAGCCGAGTCGATCTAGCCATGTCCGTCTGTCCGTCTGTCTGTCTGTCCGTTTCTACGCAAACTAGTCCCTCAGTTTTAAAGCTATCTGAATGAAACTTTGCAGATAGACTTCTATATACTCTCACTTGTATATATGTCGGAACGAGCCGGATCGGTCAACTATATCATATAGCTGCCATACAACCGATTCGTAAAATTGTTGAAAAAAAATGATAACTTCACTGTTTTTTAACATATCTTGATCAACTCTCGGTTATAAGCTTTTTATATTGTTTCAGATTTTTAGATTTAATTTTATAAAAATCGGACTACTATATCATATAGCTGCCATAGGAACTGTCGTGGAACTTTCATATTTTTTCAGAATTTTGTTGTAAATTTCATAAGAATCGGACGACTATATCATATAGCTGTCATACAAACGATCGGTAAACGTGGAGAAAAATTACATTTTACTCTACATGTAAAAATGTGAAAAAATGTAAAAAAATGTAAAAAAATGTATAATTTTAAAAATTGTAGGAATATGAAAGTAGTTCATATTGTCTTATTTTGGGATATATTATAATTTATACAATTGGAATCTGCAAGGGTATACAAACTTCGGCATGCCGAAGTTAGCTTCCTTTCTTGTTAATTCCGGCATAGCTCAGATATACCTCATAGAGGAAATTTTTGGATCCGATGACACCAGCAGCATATTAAAAACTTCTTCATTTTGTCGAGACCTTGAAATTTTGCAAGTATTTGAGTATCTGTACCTTTTATAATATTTATTTTTAGCTTCCTGTGCCTCCTCAGATAGCTCGCCAATTGGTAGACACTGATACTCCAGGATATTTTCGCCATGATCCAGCACCTTGTGCTGAATTGTTGTTAACAACTTATTTGGAACTGTTTCTGAGTCCTTTGGCAAATAGCACACGTTCTAGTGGACTACGTATTAGTCAACTTATTGAGCACTTTGCCATCTATCATTGTTAAAAATAACTCGTGCTCGATGACAAACAATTTGTTTCGTACATAGACTTGCGTCGGGCTCATCTCACTAATCTCCTTGCGGATGCTATCCACCGTCTCCGTGATTAACTCACCAGTTTCTTTAGCATACATAAACATAACAGGTCTACAGAAATGAGTATATGATGGACGAGGATTTCGCCAAATGTCATGCTATTTCACTTTAAATCGGTCATTTAAACTTCTAATTAGCTCAAGCTTATTTGTGCGCTTACTAAAACCACTTGGGAATTATAGCAGTGATTAACTCTAAGCTTGATTACGAGCTCAATGGTTGTAAGTCATAACGGTACTAAACAATAACAACAAAGTATTAAAACAAACATACAACGTAACTAGAGTATGGCAATTGCACGCAAAACGCTGCGCGCTGAATCGTTAAAATGTAGTTCATAGTGCGTCAAACTGAGAGTTTTTTCTGTGTTTAACGCCGCATATTTTTAATTTGACTTCGAAATTATTAAAATTTTAAACATTTTTCTTTTCGTTAATCAATTTTATTTATTATAAACTATTGTAGCAAACTTTTTTATGAACCTAAATATTTTTCCTTGACCAAAATGTGGAAAACCACAAAATTCATCAAAAAGTTTGGATATATTGTAGTGGCGACTGAAGATCCGCGAGATATTTTTTTTGGGCCTAGAAGCATGCTACATTATGTGAATTTAAAGCCAAGCTTTGGGGCGTATATAGTGGCACAAACAGATGTCAGCTTAAAAGCAGGCTACGTTTTCCGCTACCTTTAAGCCGAGCTTTTAGTACGTGGGCATAGAATTTGTGAGCTGCATTTTGTGGTATTTGTCAGAGCAGATCTTGGGGCAAATATAACAAATAGCTCATAGCTGCGCCAGGGAAGATCTGGAAAGCTTTTGGTTCTAATTAGCACATATTTTTGCTACTGCTAGCAGAACTTGGGTCGCTCCATCCGTTTCCGTGCTAAAGTCTTTTCAAATCGGAAATCGGTGGAGTGCACAAGCCCTCAAGTTGCTTCCGCAACCTAGATTGAAAAGTGCTAAGTCCACAGGGACAGTATATCGAGTGAAAAAGGTTTTTAAGGAATCCCAAGTGAGTAGACAAAAGCTGTCAGTGCCTGTGTACAGTGTGTAACCCCTTCTGTTGCCCAGGTCGCCAAACTAATTGCCAGTGAAGTTAGCCAATCGAACGCAGGCGTCGACCAGCACCGAGAGAGAGGTTATATCGTGGAAACCCTCTTGTATTTTGGTTGGAACTCTTTTTAATCAGCGGGTAAATGTATTCTGAAATAGTATTATTTATTTGTTGCTTACTGTGGATATTTTATTCAGTGGATCGAGCCCAGCAAGCAGCATTTAAGTTCCAGTCCCGTGGAGCGCCCCCCTAAGCGGGGCATGAAGGGCTAGGAAGCCGGAAGGAGGAGAGATTAAACCAATTTTCATGTGCGGTTAAATCGGCCACCGCGACTGCGCAACTTACTTTAGAGGCCGGCTATGCAGTTGCGGCAAGTGTGGTTGCAAGTTTGGCAGTGAGCAGAGGCTTGAAGTGTTCGACCGGGGCATGACCTCTGTGTCCTTTACGCTTTGACTATTGGTCGGAGCCATAAATATTGGTAGAGAGAAGTTCCGATCAGTGGCCATAGGCAAAGTCAATGCGATTTAAATGCGAATTTAGTGCAACGTTAAATTGTTTAATATCCGGATTCTTAACTTCAACTAAATCTTGGTTTTCCCAACTGTTTAAATTTGACCTCGGCCTACATGGCGACGTAACTCTTGCGTATGGAGTTTTACTTTGTGAACTTTTGCTGCGACTAGGAGTCGATAAATATGAGAATGTATGAATTTATAAAACGAAATTAATAATTTTTAATATTTAAAGGAAATTTTAAATAATTATGTTTAAGTAATTTGTAATTTTTCTTGCTCAATATGAAGGATAGAGTAGGAAGAAAAGTCGATTTTCCCGCTTTTGTTCAAACTAATGCCACTTGCAACCAATGAATTCCAGCTCACCTTCGAGGGAGATCGATCTTTCGCCGATGGATGAAAACGAGTGAGTGTTAATACAAAAAGCAAAACGTGTGTAAAGAGAGTTTAAACAAAAGCTTAACAG
>VNJR01003938.1:0-63365 GCA_008042585.1 Drosophila punjabiensis
CGTGTGCGACATTTTTCGGCATGAATTTTCGCCATGGTTTCACGAAAAATCGCCCGTAGATTTAGGAAGAAATTAAACGAAGCAAATCAGGAAACCCTGCCCTAAATTGAAGGAAAAATGGAAAAATAACCATAAAAAATTGTATTTAAGGTGGCTTTCCTTGTTTTAATGGTGCCTTGCCTTCAGTTCAAGTCGGCCCTTTTTAATACTAGAAAATTTTTCTTAGATTTAGGGCGATTATTTTTTATGGCGATTTTTCTTAAGTATAGAAAAATATTTTTATGAGTGTATAAGAAAGTATATTTTATTCACATTTTTCGATCAATTTAAACAAGTAGTGGACAGGCAATTCAATGACATTTTTTATTTATATTTGTGTAAAAATAAAACAAAGTAAGGAAAAGATCTTATAACCAAAATCATGCTAAAATTTGCTCGAGCAAAGAAATTTGGGAGCACGCGAGTCCGGTTCTTGGACACCACTGCTTTTAATAACTTACTCTTAGTTTCACGTTTTTCCATGTTCAATATTAAATTTTGCTTAAAAGTTTTCGGCTCAAAATATTAAACAAATATAAATTAAAATATTGATTATTTAATATTTCACAACTATTTTAAATTCATATATTGAACTAGAGTTTACGCTTCCTGCTCATTTCCTAGTACTGTGCAGACGGAAAGTTCTGCCACGAATTCGAAATTTCCATTATGGCGAAATAACGAAATCAAGGATGCGAGCCGCCGGGAGGCGGAGATCCAGCGCCTCCATTAGTCGCAAAATCAATAACTCGTAACTTGGACTCAGTGTGATTTTGAGTCTCTGTTGTGGTGCACAAAACGAAGCATTCTTGCTCGGACTTTTGTGGTGTTTGTGTTGTGCATGGGCCTTAATAAGGCTTACTAGTCGAAATAGCGTGATGTTTTGTTTGATTAACTTAGGTAAGGAAAACTTTGACATGCCTAATGGATTGCTTCTCTAAAAAGGTCTGGATTTTTATTGAACCTTTAAGGGGGAAAGTTTTAAGGTTTAAGAAAAAAAAATGGCTAAAAGACTGAATAAGTTTTACAAGCTGGAGACAATAGTAGTAATATTAATAATATTAACTTAACGATCTGGTAAAGATTAGTAAAGGGGTTAACTGAATTTTGTATGTTGATCTCTAGAATGTTTCTTTTGTGAAAGAAGTTTTGGATTATATTGATTTACCAACTTTAAATAAACGAAAATTTATGCAAACCAAACAGGATTTCTGCAAGCTTTATTATTTTATTTAATACTCATTTCCTGGCTTAAATCCGTGTTGTTTTGTCTTCTAGCCCCCTTTTTTTTTTTTTTTTTGTTTTTTTTTTTTGGAAAAATATATTCTCCGATTTGATTTCTATAATTGTTTGTACTTGCGTGTCTGGGTTATGTCTGGCTTTCCTTTGCTGATTCAGCACGTCTCCCGTTTTATTGACAACTGCAGACATCGTGCTGAAACTTAAATGACAGTTGCCATCATCAAATTTCACGCCGTTTTAATTTGTTTACAATGATTTATTTGTTGCGCTTTGTAAAAACAGCTACCAGGCACATATATCCGGTTGTTTTCTAAGGATTTCGATTAAATACAATGCAAATACCAAACAATTAGCCTGCAACTTAATTCAAAAGAAATTTAATAAAAGTTCTTAGAACTAAAGTATAATACCAGATACAAAAAGTTTTCCGTTTACAAATGTTTTTTTGGTTGAAAATACTTGAAATTCAGTGAACTACCATCCAAAATGATGGATGAATGGATAAAAAACCAAAATCTACCTCGCTTTACCTTTACCTTTGTTGTTTTTTGTTTATTGTCTCGGAAGTTTTTTGGTTTGAGTTCTTTGTCCCTTGTCTGCTTTTTGCAGTACAAGTAAATGCCAGCGACCTGTTTTTGTCTGGTCCTTGTCTCGCGGAATTTCAATCAATTTGATTCTAGACTCAACACAGCTGCTACCCAAAAAAAAAAGGCATCGTTAAAGCATATTTAAAGTCTTTGGGTAAACATTTTCATTTTAATTAGATTGTTATGGTTATCCAAGGGGATTTTTAGGATACAAATCAGAGATGCTCCAGCTAATAGAATATTTGTGGTATTAAAGGGTAGAAAAGTAGTCTACCTAAAGAATAACTTAAGTATAGCAACATAAACAGCCCTTTTAATGTCAACATTTTATAATTCAATTTCCTTTTTTTCCCTTCCTATTAAATTTGGTATAAAGATAATTTTACAGTCAGTTTTCATATGATATCATGACATAAACCCTTTCATTATAATTATATTGTTATGGTTTTCTGAGGGGATTTTTAGGATACAAATCAGATATGCTCCCGCTAATAGAATATTTGTTATATTAAAGGGTTAAAAAGTAGCCAACCTAAATAATAATTTAACAAAATGTAATAAAACAACTTCCATTTATCTCTTCCTTTCAAATTGTGTATAAACAAATAGATAGATAATAATACAGTCAGCAATAATCGCAACTTTCATGTGATATCAAGCTCTCCTAAATCCAGCCACGAGATTCAATTGTATCTATATTGAAATGCAGTCGAGTGTGACAAACGAACATGTAAATATACATATATACCTAACATATAGTAAATACATTCCGACAATTAGCTATTATTGTCGTCATGGCATTTGCCTACATCTTGATTAGGTTTAACTGGCTTTAATATAAGACCATTTTCGTATTAAGTTACAAGTTCTACTCGGCTTTAGCCTTGATTAACTGTGCATATAGTAAACCGCATTAAGCTTTGTTTATTGCCCTTAAATAACAACTGCCCTTGAAGCTACCGCAAAGGTTGTGTCTACCTGCAAAAGTTAGTTTAGTGGATTTTGTGTGTTTTGTAAGTTAAATTGGTTGAAAACTAAAGTTAAAAAATAATGTGGTCTACATAAAATGAGTAAAATTTTAAGGGATCAATTTATAATTGTTATTAAAACATTTTTAAACTTGACAGAAGAAAGACTCTTATATTTAATATAAATTTAAAGCGATAATGAACCGCATTGATGAGTTCAACGCATTAAAGGCCTTTGGAAAATGTATTCCGGTTATTGGTAATGGGATTTTTTTTTTTTTTTTAATTTTTGTCAAAAAAAAATCTAATTTTATATCTTTAAATAGCTTAAAATAAAAAAATATCTTCGAATAGAATCTTACTTTGGATATCACGATCGTTGCTATTATTTGTGCCACCACTGTTTTGTACGACATCCGTTTTAGAGAGCTTTAAATATGCAGCAGACTGTAAAATAATTTTGCTGGGGAGTTGAGGATGCGGAGGGGGCCGTAGGGGGTCGGCGAGCGCACCTATACATCTACACAGCTCGCCGCGTGAATGAAGAGTGTAGAGATGTGCGTCATGGGAGCCGTGCCAAGTGAACTGAACGACTGGCGTCACGACTCTCTCTCCGCCACTCCTGCCGCTCTCTCTTTCTTTCCCTTTCTCGCCGGCAGTAAGTCTCCACAGTGGGGGCCATACATATGGCGAACGATGAGTTGCCAAACGCGCCAGTCGATAGCAAAACATGAGAGAGTGCTCATCGCGCATCAATACGCGTCTGGCTAGTGGAGTAATCGTTATCGATCAACGGCTCAGAATCGACACTTGTCGATACTTAATCGAGATCCTCTCGCGCCGCATCACTGGCGACTAACTACGGTAATTTATCCCCTTTTATCCCCTATCCAAACCAACAGTTCACAAAGTCTCCACGACGAGAGAGAGCGGCGTTTATACGTATGTATGTATGTAGATTTGTTGCGGAACGGCTGTTGGATCTCCTCAGTTGCCATAAAAAGCTTGGAGAGTGCTCGTCGATCCGGCGATAAGTCCGATCGGCGTCTGACACTGACGCCCCATATCTAATCAGGATTTCAGTTGTAATCAGTAAACAATCGGTTACTTCAAGTTAAAGTTCATATATTATATATAGTGTAAAGCGCTATATATCAGTGCATATATATATATTTTATTCTCGTTTGTGTGTGACTTTTTAAATTCGCCAAGACGCAAATCACAAAAAATACATTGCATAAGTCGCAAGTAAAAACCGACAGCGAAATAGCATCAACAAAAAGTGTTTTTGTTGTCCGAGGTGTCATGGGGTAAACACACTCACACACGCTCGGAAATATCTAGTATGTACTAGTCCGCTATATAAGTATATACACATGCCAGCAAGTGAAAGTTTTCTACCGAGTTCTATATCACAACAAACTGTTCGAACTGTTCGACGTGATATTTCTTTCTTTCTTTTTATTTTTTTGCACCTTATTCTTAATTTGTTTCACGAGTGCTTGTGTCCGTAATGGATTTCCCCGATATAAGTATATAGTTGCAGGTCGGCAACAATTGCTTTGCCGAATTTCAATGGAACTTACTGTGTGCTTAAGACCCAAAATGCTAAAATAAACTGTGCTATAAAAAATGGAATATTTGCTTTGAGTGTTATCACCTTTTCCGTACGGAATACTATACGCATTATACAATCATTGTGTTCTGGTTCTGTCTTTATTTGTGGACTAATTTTATACATATGGTTTTCACGATCAACAACAGATAGCTAAATATATAATATATATACATACGTGTGTACATATATAATGTAAATGTTCTTGGAAACGATTTTTCCCCGTTTGGCTGCAGCAAAAATTATCTTGGATCGCTTTTAGGGAATATTTTTAATGTTTCCGCTCACAGGCAGCGAGCTGAAAGCGACCCAGTTTATACTTTCTTTTCTATTTCTTTGATTTTTATTCTTGATAAATTGAAATTTATTTATTTATAAGATATATATTATATTAAACAAACTTTAGATATATTAAAACGTTGGTATTTCTGATAAATGACATTTCCAACACGGAAATCTTTTGTTGCTTGTCAAAAAAATTAAGTATAGGTTCGTAGAAATATATTATTCTTAATTTTTATCAGCCAGAAATTTAAAATGCAATAAGCTTGTTAAAATAAAGCCTGTTGTATTTAATTTCCCAAGTAGGTGCTCTCCTTTTCGCAAATTATTTCTTGCCTGAGAGTGAAGCGCATTTTCCTCACTTAAATGGGACATTGTACGAAAATGTACAATAAAATGACAAAAATAATAAAAGTTTTACTTACTACGCTGCATTAAAATGTACTCTGATGAATTCCAACTCATCAAATATTAAGATAATAATGCTGTAGGTTTTAATTATGCTTTACTTTTATTATAATGCAACGCCATGTCATAACCGATAGTGTAGGAATATTTTGCCAACGAGAAACAGTAAAATTATTCTGCTTAAAGGCTCTTATTTCAAGTCAATTCTATAAAATCTCTTTATACACGTGTGTAAGCTATTTTTTTAAGTATTTAGAAATCTATATATGTGAAGGCTTTTGATACAAGATTTAACTGAAGCTACAATAATACCTTCCAAATGGTATAACTTTTATTTAAACCTGAACTGAAGCTGTAATAATATCTTTTAAAAGGTATACTTTTTAAAACAGTCAAAGCAGCGGTGGGTTTGATACCTCATCCTTTTACTTTTCTTTATTTATATTGTATATAAATTTGTTAAAAATTCTGAATAAACATAATTATTTTAATTCCTAATTCTCTTCTTTTGCAGTTGGTTAGACCTGTTCCCACATCTATGGAGTTTCATCTAGACAGTGCAGAATACTGCCAGGCACAGCACAAATAAAAAGTAAGTTTAGTTGTGGATTACTTTCCACCGATAACCTGAACATTTTCCGCTTTATATTGCTAATTAATTGGCTCAAGTTGTGGGTGTTTTTGTGTGTATGTGAGGTTGTTCATGTGGGTGGTGGTTGAAAGGTCAGCTGACTGAATGGGGAATTCAGCGCAGTGACCTTTCCGGACAACCGAAGGCTTGACCGAAGTGGATAAGGGCACAGGGAAGAGCGTGTCTGGCTAAAACTGCAAAAGTCTCAATTATTTCATTGCGTGTAATTGAGCTAAATTGTTTTTTAGTTTCCCACGAATAGTCGCCAATTGAATGAACAATGAGAAGTGAGCCTTAAATAAAGAAGCCCCAAACCGATTGTAACCAGATTTGCCCAGTTACTAAGCATACTAAGCACTCGTCTCCTCCCATTTCTTTGCAGGTAATCAACTCTCAAACAAGGCGGTGATAGCCTGAGTGAACACGGTCACCTCTTCGGAAGTCGACGTCTACAAGTTGGTGCATCTGTTCAGCCGGATACCGTCAACGGATATAGCTGATATAGCGACAGCAGCGGGCCCCCAGTAGCCAAAGTCTGTCCATCTGTGCAGGAAGGAGATACATTGAAGAGGAATACATTTTTAGCATCGCGGTGATCGCAGATCATATCACAGCAGGGACATATTTTTATTTATCGCAACAAAGCTGAAAAGAAATTGTAACAAAATCAACATTTATTCTAAAATCCAATCATTTTCGATAGAAAAAAAAACCGAGTGCTTAACGTAACAGGGAATCATTTTGTGTGTGAGGAAGAAATCGTCAAAGGAAATTGATTGATTTTCTTTGTGATAGAAGAAAAATCCAAAATTGTACTTAATTATTAAAGGGAATACCTAATTTCGTCATAAGGAATAGAATTTAATTTTGTGTGTCTGTGTTTGATGTGAACAATTTAAGCGTACTAAGCTAAAGCAGAGAGTTAATTCTAATTATATTTATTTTGTATACATAACAACAAGGAACTAAACGAAAAACCAATTGTAAGATTCTAACACGCTGAATTTTTAAATCTAGAAATCGAACTACTTCCGAAACAAAAACAACCTAAAAAACACCCATTAAGGCTAAACAAAATTTTGTGAAAAACTACACGTTAAATTTGAGGGAAAGTACCACAGACTTAATTCAAGTGCACACACCGCCGAGTCAGATTTTAACTCCTCCCAGAACTGCGATTGTTTATGAGCATCACCATGCGTCAAAAAGATCTGCGCCCAGCCCCCGCTCTAATCGAGTACAAGGGCATGAAGTTCCTAATCACCGATCGACCGTCAGACATAACAATTAATCATTACATTATGGTGAGTCTCATTTCTATTCTATAATATTCTATTCTAATATTTTATTTCGTTCCCCGCAGGAGCTGAAGAAGAACAATGTCAACACTGTGGTCCGCGTGTGCGAGCCCAGTTATAATACCGAGGAGCTCGAGACGCAAGGCATTAGCGTCAAGGACCTGGCTTTTGAGGACGGCACCTTTCCGCCTCAACAAGTCGTCGACGAGTGGTTTGAGGTCTTGAAGGATAAGTAAGTAAAGATAATGACAACTCTTGCCTTTATCTAGATTATCTACTTAATCTTACATTTAAATATTACACTCATTCGTTTCATTGAGCGTAAGACATTTGTTTAGTTTTGCAATTACTCTGGAGCTCTGTATTTTATTTATGTAATTAAACTGAAAGCGCAATTCTGAAGGCATCATAAGCCTGCAAGGGTTCCATGTTGTTAAGTTTATTAAAATTTAAAATTTAAAAAGCTACATTAACTAACAAAGATTCACTTTATATTTAACTGCAATATGTGGTAATTGTCGTGAGTCTAGCCTACAAAACAAATTATATCATGTACATATGTCATGAAAAGCGTGGAAATAATGAAGGATTTCCTTTAATTTATTATTATTATCATATATCTCGAAGTGTAGTCTTGACAATTACCACAAATTTGATCACTTTATATATATCATTTGCCCGATCTGATCTTCACTAATTACAAATGTATTCTAGTAAAATTACAACTCCAGTTAAAATATCTTAATTTCCTAGCTTAGTCATAGACAATTATTAAGTAGTACTAATTCCGTTTAAATATTATTTCTTAAGATACCATAACTCATATACGAAATATTCGCGATAGATTAACCTCAAGTGATTTTTATCAATTTATTCAGTATTATTTATTGCTTTGTGACATACGATTGAATGAGAAAAGAACAAATCGATCAAATTGAAATCCAAATGAAAAACAATACGCTGCGCTAAGCCATCTATCCAATGTGCTGTTATAAATGTGATACAAACCATCATTAATAATCAAACATTCAGACGATGAGTAAAAACCCCCCGCTTTAGTCCACGCCAACGCCCAAGCTAAGCTGCTAACTCCTTTCGTTTTTTAGTTTGAAGAAAACGCTTGCCCACGTAGTCATCAGTTATCATTTGCTGTACAGATTTAATTTACTTCCAATCTTCTTGTACAATCGTTCTCTCAACCCTTTTCGGTTTGTAAATTTCGGACTCCACAGCCCCACCCAGAACACCCCAACCACAACATAACCCACTATTTTAACGTGTAAGCCATTAAACTTGATCAACCGAAACTCTTACCTTACCTTCCTCTATATATATTTATATATATATGATTCCGTTTCGTGTGCTATTTTATGATACCAATACTACTGCTGCTGCTGTGCCCTAGTTTTAGAAAGTCCACAAGCGCCACACTATCCTACTACAAACATAAGCGGTTCTCGCTCAGACACATACCAAAAACAGTTCCAACAACAACAGCAACTTCAGCAGCCACAACAACAAAAGCAACAACAATAAGAGCGTCTACAACCAGAGCCAGTCTATCGGCAGCGTCCAGTCGGGCCGCAGATACCATTCCCCTAACAGAATACGATAATCTCAATGATACTGGCGAATTAGCATCAGCAATATATAATAATACTGCATTTGTTGATAATGAGACTTGTCGGTAAGCGTAGACCTAGAATAATATTTAGACCAAAAAACAGATAAACCAAACAAACACGCTTAGCCCAAAATCAGTTTTATTTTATTCTATGTTAACTTAACTCATCTAAGCACGGTGCCTCATCGCACCTAGAATATGTACTAATTTAACGATTTCTCTCTTTCTCTGCTCACTTTTTGTTAGATATCAACAAAACCCGGAGGCCTGCGTCGCCGTGCACTGTGTGGCCGGCTTGGGACGAGCTCCTGTCTTGGTTGCCTTGGCACTGATTGAACTGGGCTTGAAGTACGAGGCAGCCGTGGAAATGATTCGAGAGTGAGTGTTATTCTGCAATGCAGGGATCGAGTGATCGATCAATATAAAAGAATGAGATGATCAATGCGCTTATATTTAAATTAACGGTGTTTATCGAATATTTATCGAATACAGCGGAAAAGTATCAATATTACCGAATAATATCAGAAAAATGTTATTTCATTTAATTGCTCTTTTTGATTATATTGATTCGATACATAAATGAGAAAATCGATAAATCTATAAGGAAAAATATGTGTGTATATATCGACTTTCGCATCAAACATCGGTATATACCCTAATTTGAATTGTCTCAAGCAAACAGTATATATAAATTACTAACTGATTTTTTCTACAAAATTGTACAAATAAATCGATATAAATCAAAAATTCTTCCCCTGAAAAATGTCATCAAAAATTATTTCCATGAAGAATGACAAAAAATATGACATTGATTTTAAATAATTATTCTATATTTTTTTCAATTATGCGATAAATCAAAATCGATTGATTAGAAATAAAAAATCGATCCTGAAAATAAATATCGATGTATCGGGGAAAATCGATCAATCGAATATATAATCGATTTTAAACCATGATTATAAAATCTGTTATATTCCCGACAAGCAGTTCACAAAAATATTGTAAGACGTTGCGCATTTTATTCGATTATATTGAGTTTGCTATAATTAATTTTATATTATTAAATCTTTGTTTAATTCATTTTTAGCAAACGACGTGGAGCCATCAATGCCAAGCAGCTCTCATTTTTGGAAAAATACAAGCCGAAGGCGCGGCTAAAGCACAAAAATGGCCATAAGAATTCATGTTCTGTGCAATAGATTTCCAAAACCATATGTATATTCCCACCAGATAAAAAGTGTTCATTTTTTCAAAAACAAAAAAAAAAACAAACAAACAAACAAACAAAACGAAAAGAAAAGAAAAGCAAGATTGTAAAACAAATGCGGAATGATAGAAACCGGAAAAAAACATAGACGAAGAATTGAATCACAGCCCCAGTTATTATTAAACCTTAAATCTCAACTTGTATTGGCGCATAACTTGTGGAATTTGTATGTATTAATTAATGTAATTTATTATTATCTTTTACAATCTGATTCAGTCCAGCCACCACCCCAAGTTTTAATTTTGTAACCACTACACATAGAAAGAAAGATAATTATGAGCAGCCCGCATACCCCATTAAATGGTTGTAGAAGGCTCGCCAAGGCAGTTGAAAACTATTATTCTGGATCAAACAATTCTGGAATAAATCAAATTATGAAAAAAAAAACCAATACAAATTACTGCAAAATATTTTAGAATGCAAAGTATAGAGTGAACCAAACTAAATATATCTACTTAACACAGTTACAAGCTAAAGCTACAGTAATGAATGAAGTAATCAAGGATCTTTAAATGTTCGGGGAAAATGTACTTAATCGCATATTAATTTGTATCTGTTTATATATATATATATATACATTTGTTTTTGGTTTCGCACTGTCAACACTCTATCAACGAAGCAAGCAAATATCTAAAATATTTGATTTGAATAGATGTATATTTATATATTTCCAACCTTCTTTTATATGCTAAACACATTGCTTATTTTGAACATTACAATAATACCAACTGGCTTCGCGCATATTTGCATCTCTCCGGGTGCCTGTATGCACGACTCCAGGATGATATATTTAACTATATATATATATAAATATATGTATGTATTATAGAACTACAAATTTTACATTAATGACTACATACATTTAAACTCAACAGATTGCAACCAAGCAATAATTCTTCAATCCAGCAGCAACAACCACATAGAAAGAACAAAAAAAAAACATTTAAAATTGAGAAAATGAACATGAAAAAAAAAATTAAACCTTATTGTAAACAACAAATTAACAAATTAAAATGTGTGTGAGAAAACGAAGACGAAATTAAGCACGACAAAAAAGAACACAAGCCGAAAATAAAAACAAATATATAATGCTTACAAAATAATTTATCCAAAATATTGAATTGTAATTTTTTAAAATGTTAGTCATTACAAGGAAATAAAAATGATCTATATTAAAATTATACAACTTGCACGGTATTTCACTCTTAAAGATTTGGTTTGGATGTTAACAGGACTTGGGTTAACTAGTTTATGTTTTTAAAATGTTGTTGAAATGAAATTATGGAAGTTCCTGCTGTTAGTTATTTTCTTGGTGCCAGAATACCTTGGCGGTACATTTTCTATACGCCTAGAGCTTTCTTTCATCGAAAATGTTATGTATTTACTTTCCTTTCGGGGGCCATAAAACGGCGTTACTATTTGATCAACTTGCTGAAAATTATTCAAGATCACGTCTCCGTCTACGATAGCAACTGGGATTCCTTCAATTGGTTGGTATAATTGCGAATCATAAATTGTTTATTGTTAATTGAGTTCTGTTTACTTTTAAGCTTAGAAGGTTTGTTTGGTTATTTTTATGCGACATATCGAACTAACAAGCTTTCTTTATTTTACAGAGAACTACCGTGAGATTGGTACTCACCTGTTTTTATTGTAACAAGAAAGGAAACTAACTTGCAGATTGCTAATTAATTATTTATCCATATGCACGTATAATAATATGAATTTTGTATATGGAAATATAATGGAAAAACAAAATAGTGATGTCTTCTTTATGTTATATCCGTATTATATTAAAAGTTTTTCAACTACACTTTGCATTTTGTTCTACATTTCCCGATCATTCCTATGGTAGCTATATGATATTGTTGTCCAATCTACATAAAATTAAACCCCAAATTCTGAAAAATTACAAAATGCTCAAAAATCAGAGTAGATAAAGATATGGTGAACATATAATTTTTATTTAAAAAATGGTCCGATTTTTCCCATGACACTTATGTGTCATAAATTGAAGGAAAAAAGTTCAACTAAATGATGCAGAGAGACAGACCAAACAAATTTGTGGCACCCTCTACATAACTTCAAAAATTCGAAAAACCCTATTTTTTGGGTAAATAACCTCAAATAATCACAAAATCCTGATGTGGTGGGCAACTTATAACGCCGGACTCGGATTCTACGGAGCAAATTACGTTACTTTTCAACAACTAATCCGTCTTAAATAATATAATATGAATTAATTCTGTGCAAAAAGGCCACTTTTCAAAATATATATTGCGATGACTCGGATAAAGCTAGGTTAATATAGAAAAAATCATATAACACAATATTTGAACATTTTTTGAATATATTTGTTGTTGAAGAATATTTATATAGATGTTACAGGGTATCTCCTGAGACAACTCCAAAAAAAGGTGGTTCGCGGTGTTCATTGTAACTAGGGATAGGTGTTCCAAAGTACTCACGTGGTATTAATTTTTTCCCGAAGATACCTTTCAACCTGCAAAAATTAAAATGCACCATTCGGCCGCACAGTTATCGCTCCTATATGGAAATATGGCTTGTCTATGTATGGAGTAGCTGCAAAGTCATATACTGAATAAGATAAGGGTCTTTCAGGCAAAGAAGCTAAGGCATATCACTAGAGCAGAGTGGTATATCCGAAACCGTGATCTCTACAAGGACCTGGACGTGCCTTTTGTTGGCGACGTGATCAACATGGCTGCTAAAAGCCTCAACGAGAGGCTAAAACGCCACCCCAACTCCTTGACTAGGACTGCCAGACAGACAAGGACGAGGAGAAGGCTCGTCAGGATGACTTATGGGCAACTGCAAGCTCGGAGGCTTTAAATATTGATCAAATTTAGAATATAATAATACATGTTTAACTTTGCACACAAATTGCTGTATATAGTATTAGTTAGCAAGTAAAGATTTTTATAAAAAAAGGCCGCAATTATCGATATGACTACTACCCTTAGAAAATACTCAAGTCACTGCAAATATTTTTGCAAGGATTGATAGCCAAAATAGTGCTAGTTAAGAGTTCATATGAAGGCTTTGATATGGAAAAGTTTACAAGTAGTTAAAGACCTTTAATGTCCGATATGGGCTTGCCTTAAAAGTTAAAACCGTTACCATTTTCTACTGGGAGGCCGGGCATCGAAACTCAATCCATATATGTACGAAAAAAAGACATGATTCATTCGATTTGTATTTAACGATGTTCTCTTTATTTTGCAAATATAAATAAATATATATTGGTAGTTAAAACTAATAACTTTTACAATCTGTTCTGTATTCCAATGTTCTCATTCGTTACTTCTGTAGGTGTAACACACTCGATTAGCGTTTGAGTCCAACACTCTTTTTGTTTAAATGCCATTAAACATAAATCCTCAAATGAACTCGTACAACTTTCCGATCTTGATATTATTCGTAATTCTCCTCTTAATCCATGATATTTTTGTCACTCAAATTATAAAAAAAAAACCGCCATAATTCTGAGGATTCTGTCAATAGACTGCCTCTGGTTGCTAAGAAAGTGTATTTGCGAGTGTCTTGATAACATGTGTCCTGCTAAGGATGTGTGTTGACCATCAGTGCACCAATGAAATGTGTGTTTTACTGGATCTTGCTGCTATATGTTTCCATTAATGAATCTATTAATACGCATATCTGCACACATTTGTTCAGAGTTCTTAAGTTTTGAGGCTTCGCGAGTGAACGGAGCTCCGTTTTGAAGCTAAGCTTGATATATATTTTGCTTAGCCAAACGAGCACCGACCCAGGATAGGACTAGAAAAATAATAGTTTCTCGCTGCAGCTGAGTTTATGCATCTGCGTATGGCGCAGCAAACAAAGCACCGGAGACAAGTAAGTATTGCGATTTAAAGCAATTTGATAGCAATTTGAGTTACGAGTTTTGTGATTAGGTATTGGGTAGGGAGCTGGGAGCACATCTCCTTCATGTGGAAAGCAAAAACGTAAACTACATACGCGTGTAAAAAAATATATATGTACCTCTTTGCTTAACCACATTCAAGTTACAGATTTCTCTCGCTTCGCTTATCGTGTTTCCTATATACAAACTGGCGCACCTGTTGCGACTCTATACACAATGAACTATCCCCAAGGAAATCATAAAAATAAATGTATGTATACATGGTTTTGTCTTCGTTTAAGTGGTAATAAACACAGGAAAAATAAATACAAAGTTGGCAAAGTGTTGTTGTTTAAACTTAAAATAGCTGCTTTGGAACTCCGAACTGACCGTCGTTTCGGTTCTCTCTAAATTGCCGCCTTCAGCATTGAAGCAAAAATAATAATAGTATGCGAAGTAATCGATTAATATAACTACTAAATTTAAACATTTCTCTATATGTATTTACAAATCACAGCTACAAACACTAAAGCCTTTTCTTCCAGTGTTGCTTTAAGGTGGCGATGACAGGCGTTTGCGGAGCTTTACGGCCGGGCGGCAAAAGAAATATAAAAAATAAAAATTAAACGTACACACGATAACATTACATTCGTTACTTAAACTCGATTCGCGTTGTGCTTAAATAAAAATTGAAATTTCTCACTTGCAAAAGGCATTCAGTTTACGTTTGCGGTAAAGAATAAGGTTGTGAATGACCTCAGCTCGTATTTTTACAGCCAACCGCCCTTGCGACCAAACAGCAAGGAACTAACCGAGCCCACAAACGCCTGTGTGATGGTCTGCGGCGCCGCCTCCTCCTCCTCCGCCGCCGCCTTCGCCCCAACCTTGGAGCCCAACTTGGTGGCATTGCCGCTGCTGCCGGTGCTGTCCGATGATACCTTTCCCAGATCAGGGCGCACTCGTCCGCCGCCTGCTCCACCGCCAGCGATTGTTCCCAGGTCGGGCCTCTGGCTGGCCATGCCGTTCTTCAGCTGCCTTCGCGACTTTTGCCGCTGCATCTGCTTTAGTCGCGTCTCGGTCGCACTGCCTCCTCCCGTGGACGTCGATGCCTTTTCTCCAGATGCTGACTGATTATTTTGTGCTATCGATGTTGTCGGTGTTGAGCTCTTCGCCGGCTTGATTTTCATCACCAGGCCTTGATCGTCGCTATCGTCACTGTTGTAAGCACTGGTGCTGCTGCTGCAGCTGATCGTCGATTTTGCTCCACTTCCTGCCGATGCCGCTGCCGCTGCTGCTGCTGCTGAAGATGACGGTGCTGCAGGTGTTGGTGATTTCAGGCCTCGGTGCAGGACGCCCTTAATTTGCGCCCGATCAAAGTGTATGTCGTCCATGATGCTGTTGCTGCTGGTATGCAGACTCTGCAAACTGCCACTGCTGAGCGGCGAGCTGCTGCGGTTTGCTATTCCCGCGCCTACGCCACGCTGTGCATGGATGATGTTCTCCAGTCCTATGCTTTCCACCTTCTCGATTAGGTTCAGCGAACGCAGAGCACGCCTCTCTAGGTGCGACAACATAATCTTCTGCTGCTGCTGCTTGCTTAGGCTGCTCCGCGGCTTCTGCTGATGCTGATCACCGACAATCTTGCGGCGGATCAGATCCGCTCCCGAAGAAAGCAGGCCGAAGAGAGGCTCGGGCGACTGGCACCTGGGGGGCGATCCCTCGGGACTGTTGCAGGGCGTCACTGTGGGCGAAAAGTTGGGACCGGCGGGTGTGTTGAGGGCACTGGGTGTCACAGCCTTGATGCCCCGCTCATTAAGCATTCCAGCCAGTCCGAGGTTTACCGAGAATGTGGAGCAGGAGTTCTTGCGCGAGAGTCCAGCACGAGGCGTTGCAGGACAACTGAAATAAGAAGGCGTAATAGACATAAGTAATTAAAAAAACACGCACAAACAATCTTCGCCTTACCTGGGCTGTCTTGACGTGGATGTGGAGGCCATGCGCGAGGACATCTGCGACTGCGAGAGGAACGACAGGTCGTTGACAAAGCCATCGTCCGGATGCATAACCATGCTGGTGGTGTAGGTGAAGGTGCATCCAGGTGCCTCAAACTGCTTGCCGGGCAAATCATCGCTGACATCCTCCTCGACGTCCGACAGCGTGTAGACCTGCATGCCCAGGTCATCCAATCCCCGACCGCCTCGGATCGTTACTCCAGGACGTTCGTCCAGCAGGCCACTGAGTGTGGGGGTGGCCAGGCGCGACCAATGGTGCAGTGTCTGCGATCCTTCCATCGGCTTGATAATCTGCAGCTTCTCGGGCAGGCGCCACTGGTGCGTCATAGAGGCGGACATGTGATTCGTTGATCCCGACATTCCCGACGAGCCCGTGGACATGATGCTGTCCGGCGTGCGAACGCCTAGTGGAAGGTTCGAGTTGCGCTCGTGACTCGTTCCGTGTGCTGTCGGCTCATCGTAGTTGTAGGTGCCAGCCGGAGCATATGAGAGCATCGCTCGGCGGGCCAAGACCTCGGCCGGCGTCAGTCGCTTCAGTGCCGCTTCCAACTCCTTGGCGCCGGGCGCTCCTGGCACACCAGAGGGCTGGGCTGGATAGCCGTCATCAGACTGGGAGTTGAGACTCTCGCTCGACAGAGTTTTAACGCCCAGCGATTGACTGCTAGCGCCGCGATAGTATGAGCCCGCTGGATACGCCATAGATGCCATGCGCGGCCCCGAGGTGCTGCTCATCGACATGGCGCCCAATTGGGTCATCGACACGTTGCCACTGTCCATGTAGTTGCCACTCTTACCCGCACACCGTACAGTGTCAAACACCCGCTTATATGGCGGCACATTGCCGGCTCCGGCGTAGATGCTGCCACCCATGGTGGAGGAGCTCATGCCGCCAGAAGGCATCTGCATCATCATGCGACTGATACGATCTGCCGATCGCTGGCTATCCCCGGAGATGCCAGAGTCAAGGCTGTTCTCCGAGTACAGCGATGACTCCATCAGCTCACTCTGCAGCGAATCCGGCTGGAAAAGGCCGCCACCAACGCCGGCTCCACTCGTGCCCAGGCCTCCAAGGAAAGAGCTGCGTGCTTGCGGCTGTGACCGCTTGCGTTGCTGCTTCAGTTGGTCCTGGGCAGAGTGCAGCAGGGCCAGCACTTCCTCGTACCGTTGCTTGAACTCAACCAGCTCCAGGGCCAGTGCGTTCTGGTTCTCCTTGGTCACGTGCAGCAGCGAAAGGTGCTCGTCGTTGTCCTGAGTCAGCTGGTGCAGCCGCATCTCCGCCTCAGCCAAGCGAGCTGTCAAGCTCACGATCTGCTCATGCTGCAGTCGATTCTCCTCACGCTGCCGCTCCAGCTCCAAGCTGATATTGTCATACTGGGAATTGGCGTCGTTCAGCTGGGCGCCGATGTCCGCCATTAGCTGGCGCTCGTGCTCCTCCACCTCGTCCGTTTTGTGGGCCAGCTGAGTTGCCTCGCTCTTCAGCGATTTGTTCTCGTCGAGCAGGCTGTTCACTTTGCGCTGCAGAAGATCCAGGGTAATCGACTTGGACATTGTGGGCGTATCTGTGAAAAACAATACATGTTTAGATTATATAACAAATCTTTTCAATGCAAAGCAGTCTGTATTATTGAAGTTTGCATCTTTAAGAGCCAATTTCAAGCATGGGATCATGGTAATTGAGCTCTAATGGCTCTTTTTTTTTAATTTTTAAAGAATTTTAAACACTCACCTGTATCCGTGCCATCGTCCGCATCATTTGTCAGCACCGAAATGAGCTCGTTCTTCTTGTGCAGCTCATGGACCAGCTGGGCGCGATCATCGTTGGACGATTTGAGATCGGCCTCCAGGTCCGTGACTCTCGCCTCAAGGGCATTGTTCTGGGTGAGCAGCTCCTTACCGATCTGGACAGTCAGCTCCAGGTCCTTCTCCTTCTCCTCCAGCAGTCGCGTCACAGCCTCAATATCATCGTATGCGCGAGTCATCTGGCTAACGCGGTTTCCGCATAGAACTACAAAAAATATAAATAAAATGCAAAATATTGATGTTATATTTTGTGGGAAAAAGTATCCTTTTGCGGTATTTTCATATTAAATGGTTGCTTTTCAGGTTCGATCAAGTTTGAATTATTTTTGACAGTTTTTAAAAGTAAACTAAAAAGTTTGTGAGTATTTTTGAAAGGACTGTGTTTTAGAGATTTTTCACAAACATGAATGTATCTTCACTATGAATGGCAAGAAATTACTTTCTTAAATTGTAAACTTATTCTACTATTTGATATGTTTTTTAATGTTTTTAGTGTAAGAAATAAAAGTGGCTTCATATAAGAAATAATTTAAATTTTTGTAATTTTACATAAACAATATCTCTGACTAAAACAATCACTTTTTGGGTATATATTTCTGTATATAACCACAAAATTATAATTTACATTCAATGCAAAGGTAGGCAGGGAAATTTATCGACTCGCGAGTCAGTCCACCAATTTAGTAAACAATTTAAAAATTATAGAGCCCCGAGTTAACTTTGTGACCACCTTCCATTAGCAGTTGCTCGTTGTGCTGATCTCCCGTTAATAGAGACTCCGCTGCGGTGGCCGCTACCTCTGCTAGATTACAGCTGCCAAGGGAGAGTTCATCCTCGTACTCAAGTTCATCGTCCGTGATGCAAAAGTCTTCGTCTAATTGCGACCAATTTTGGCATGCCTCAAAGGCAAAGTCTTCCAAGCAGGTTATCTTTGTGGCTGCAGTTGTTGTTGTTGTTGTTGTTGATGTTGTTGGTGCATCTGCAGCATCCACGGCAGCAGTATTGCCATCTCGCTCCGCTGCACTTGGTAAAAATCGATGGTGAGTACTGCTGCCGGCAGCAATCTCCCTCTCTCTCCACGGCTCCCTCTGCTTCTCCTTCTCCATCTCCATCTCTCCTTCGGCATTGTTTACGTGCGTCATTTTCCTTGCTCTTCTATTATTGCGAATTCTTTTATTAGTCACAGCACGGATTGCGGCATTCTTGTCTTGATTTGAATTAAATTTAAATCGTTTCGATTGGCGAGGCGTCGTGTGCAATTTCCTTTCAAGATGTATTATGTAATTTTTAAGGCATTTTACAAATTCTGGCAAGGCACTTCATTCGGTTTGCTTGCAGACAGGGTGGAAATGTTACTTTCCCACACTTTATCCGTTGTTTCAAGCTCTGCTTTTTTTCGCTTTCTGGTGGCATCACATGATTTTGTACATTTTCGTTGAATATTTACTTTCAATTGCCTTGATAGTCGGTCGTAAATGTAAACATCAAAACTAATTGTTAAATTAATGCGAATTGTCCAGAGTCACAAGAGAAAATGTGAATAACTGTCATGTCGCGCGCTCTCTCTCACTCTTACTCTCATCTCGATTGTCACTCTCTTGTTCCGTTTTTATTTTTTCTCTCTGCCACCCACTATACGTGGAGCATGCGCAATATCACTTTGCGCTCGTTAATTTATTTTAAAAGATTTCGCGTAGCCGAATAAAAAATTAAAAACCTCGCTCGACTGGTCAATGTTATCTTTTGTTTTTATTTTTAGCCGTGAGCGCAGCTTGGAAACCACCCGCTCTCGCACTGTGACTCTCTCTCTCTCTGGAAGAGTGGAACTTCTTGCTAGGCCAAACGCACACACACAAATGGCAGCTGCGATGCTGGCTGCGACTGAGGAGGACCGGCAGCGAAGGAAAAACAAAATCAGCAACAACAACAACAGCAACTGCAGTAGCACTCAAAGTAAAAGGCGTTTTTCCCATAGACAATTCGAGTGAAAGGGAAATGGCAACGGTATTTGTGAATCTTTATCTTTCAGACAAAAGTCACAAGACACAGCTATGCAGCTGGAAATTCTGGCTAGAGGGGAAATTTACGCAAGCAAGGAGAAGAAACTCACATGTTCAAAATTATTCCGCTTATTTTTCAGCTCGTTTCGGTTTCACTTCACTTCACAATAAATAAGTCTATATAATAGCCGCAAGGCTGATCTGCTCAAGAGTCCAAAGGTGAGAGACATTAACCACAGCAAAAAAAAAAAAGGCAAACACACAAACTTTAAACGCGAAAACTTCAAATCTATGTCGGTAGAAGAGGAAACAAAAACTGCGCTCCAAACTCGTGACGGAGCACTCACACACACACACTTTTGCTGGACAAGGGGGTTTTCTTCTTCTTATGCCTTTTGCGTGTTTCTTAATTTATTCTTTTTGCTCAAAGTTTTCTCTTGCCCACATCTTTTTCTATCACATGCACAACACGAATTGCACTTCTCTTCCCTTGACTTTGGCAATTTTCGGAAATTTGTTGTTTGGCAGCTGCTTGAATTTTGCACAAATTGTGTAATTTACAGATAGCAAGATACTGAGAACGACTAAACGCGAGGCGTGGAAGCAGAGTATGAATTTTGTTTGTTGTATTGGAATCCACCACCACCATTCACAATGGGGAGAGCGAATGAGAGAGCGCTGAAGAGAGCAACTCAGCAGTTCGTGTACAGTATTGCCAGCGTGAAAAAAGTTAAAAAGAGCGACTAAGAAATTCGACTGATTAATACCCTGCTTCTGTTAATAGTTTATGGCTCTATTGTATTTGTTTTTTTATTTACTTGTTTAATTAATATTTAAAATTTTATCTTTTTATTTTTAGCTTGATAATCTATATAAAAAAGGTTAAAAAAAATCAAGAAAAGGTATAGAAAGCAATCTTACATTTAGCATTGTTTATGTTTAATGGATTTGTGGTTTTATTTTCTTGTGAGATGGATTTATTTTTAGAAATCAATAGTCCTAATGGAATTTGTTTAATTATTGCAAACAGCACGGAAGTATGCAATAATTTCTCTTATTCGTGCTTTTATAAATCTTTCTACTACGAAAATCCTAACTTACTTTCTATACAAATGAGGTTGTTAGAAAACCAAAGTTGATTGCCAATTGTTTTTCTTCGTCATACATATGTACATATATCCGTTTTTCTTATTCCACAGGTAATACAAGGTACACAAGAAAACTCCAACAAAAACCGGAAACATTTTCCGCATAATCCTAATCCCATTCATGGATAGGGCGCGGAAAACAACGCGGGTAATTTTCTGCGTACGAATCTGGAATACATTTCCAAGAACGCTTAGACCCCAGGTAGATGTCTTGAATATAATAAAATGTGTTAGGTACTCAAATAACGACGGAAAAGGTTCAGATCAAGACAAATCGGAGAGAAAAGTACCCCAAACTAATGGCCCAATTAATGATTTACAGCTCGTGCCAGTTTGCCATAAACGTATTTTGAACTCATTAGTTTTATGTCTGTGGTTGAGACATTTTTAAAACCTCCGATACATGTAAGATTGCATAGATCTATTTGTTTTCGAGAATATTATGGGTTTTGGAATCTTAACCTACTCTGAAAACAGCATCTCCCAAGAAAAGAAACTTCTAGATGATCTTACAAAAAGTTTTTGATTATAGCTGTGATTATTGGAAACTAGCAAAGCTTATTTATTGATAATTTTTAAATAATATTACGTGTTACTTCCTAAAGTCAAAACCTTTCCAGAGGGATAGCTTTATGACTTGGTAGTAATTTATTTTTTTTTAGATCCGGTGAAGCTTAATTGCAAGTCATAAAACGTTTTCTTTAATGACTTTTGACGCTGCGAATAGAACTTCAATGATGATTTTCAGACAGACAGAGAGAAAAAAAAAGGTCATGTGCTTTTCTCTGCATTTAATGGCAATTAATGACGAGAGCTTTTTTTCGCCCAAATCAATTTGCAAAGATAGTGTATCTCTGTCCACTGAAAGATAAGCCCCATGCAAAAGCTCCTCCTCCTCTCCACATTTGGAAGCAAAATTAATACAGGCGTTGCGTTGATAAGCAGCAGCGGAGCCCTAGACATCAAGATCACGGGCACCCGAACCCAAGATGAGATCATGTGCCTTTCGCAGCAAACTTAATAGTTTTTCTAATGAACTTGCTAAAAACCTGGACGATTATAGGAGGCTAAAATAGCCACCATAAGTTGTGCAAATATCAACATGGCAGTCGAGAGACTCTAATGACAAGCCCGCACGATCAATAATATCGAAAAAAAAAAAAACAAATACAAAGTCCGAGGCACACTCATGAAAAGTAAATATATTTTTGAGGAGAAAGAAGAACCTATTGAATATGTGCCTATAAATGTGCAAAAATGGCTGTCGTGTTTGTTCACACGTCGGCCAGAAAACAAGAAACCAAATAAACGGGGAAAGCAACCATAAAGCTCATTAATTGGAAATACATTAAATCATTCGATAAGATAAGCCTCAACAACTTGAGCCTAACACATATTGCAGACTGCATTTTACTGATAAGTTAAGGAACAGTGGAAGTTGGCCCTGAACCACAGAAAAAGTTAGGAACCAAAATACTTTAATAACAATGGTAATCTACTTGGTTTTATTTCGAATGGAGATATTTTGATAAAGGCACTTGGTCATTGTTTAAATCTTTTTGCTTAAAATAAATACCTTTTTCTGGAAGATTGATTATGTGCTATATTATATTGTAAACCTCGGTTATTCGAATAAATACAAGTATATATTTTGAAGCCCCATTACATGTATTGTTACTAAATCAGTTATCAAATCCAGACACTGTAGATTGCTGCGATTATGAACCACTCAATTATCTACTATAGTTTTTATTTGTATCTAATGTGGAATTAAGTGCTTAAACTATCTACAATAGTTTTTATTTGTATCTATTGTAGAATTAAGAGCTTTAATGGCACTCTTGCCTTTACACGATCATACTCTTTACAAAAAGAAGAACATTAACAAATCGATGACATCTGATGGCTGTTCAAGCCACGATCTTGTTCTTACCTTTATTAGTTAGCAGGCTTCGCACTACCTTTAGGCAGTTCTTGCCATCGACATTCTTGGAGGCATAGTACATGAGCTCCCAGGAGCTGGCCGCCTGCAGCAGCTCCGCTGGCAACTCGAAGACAGGTGCCTCCAGAGGTCCAGTAATCGGACTTGGAACGGGTGTGCATGGAGTGCTGCTGATGCAGGATGTCGCCTTTCGCTCCCCCTTCGAGGCGAAATCGTGGAGCAGGGCCAACAGAGGTGCTGAAACGCCCAGCGGTGGATCCGTCGACTTTGGCCTGGACTTCATCTGCTGGACTATACACCGCATACGATCCACCGCCTCTAGTTCGAGCTCCAGGCGCGTGGGCGGTGGCTCGATACCGTTGACAATCGCCGACATCGAGGAGCATGTGCTGGAGATGCTGTCGACATCGCTGCCAGATCCGACGCTTAGCTGCTGCAGCTTGTCCGCCGCCCGCTGGCAATTGCTGTCCAGGTGCTGTCCCAGCAGCTTGTAGGTGTTCTCAAAGTGCTTGCTGGCATTGGAGGGCTGGCTGGTGATCAGGGAGACGCTGTGGCTGCCGAGGGAATCCTCCGAGGTGGTGGACCACAGGGAGCTGCTCGACTTGCTGGAGGCGAGCGAGGTCGCCGAACTGCTGGCATCCGCGGCGTCCAAGCAAAATGTGCTATTCAGCTGGACGCCATTCTCGAAGCATTGCCCATAATCGTCCGCCTCCTGCTCGGTTATTATGGGCAGGGCCTCCAGCTTCCGAGCGGGATAATGAAGCAGCTGTGGCTTTGGTTCTGTTTGCTGATTGCTTTTACTTCCTAGTACATTGTTGAGTTGTGGCATTTTGGTCCAAGTGCATCGTTTCTTTGCTTTCCTTTAACGCGAACTTCTTTCGTACTTTAACTCACGCCGCACCACCATTAGTTTATATATCGGGAACTCACGAACAATTAACTTTTAACTCTGAATTTAAGCGCTTGAGTTTACTCTGTGTGTTTTTTAATGCCTACAACGATTGGGTGTGTGCAGTGAGTGTTGTGTAGTTTGGCACTTGTCAGGCTTTTAGGGTTACCCAAAAATACTTTTCATTTAGTGCGCATTTAGAGCTGATTTTCACGAGGTTCCCACCCGATAACAAACTGCCTGCCTGTTTGGGTTTATCTTTACGACCGGAATTGCAATTATCGATGTGCTATTTTCACCCTACTCTCCGACTAACGGCCAACTCTTTGGATTATGAGGCAAGATGACTTCCCATCTTCGGAAGCTTCGTTTCCAAAAAAAGAAAAAGAAAAAACATAACAATGGCAAATTGCAAAGCCATATAAATCTCGAAATTAGCATACAATGCAAGCCAAAAAAATAAATCACAAATATTTCAAAACTCCAACTTCACACCGCAACGCCCAAGAGAAGAGTGGACAGATTGTGGGTATCGTGAAAATTTAGTGGCTGCCTTTAAACAAGAGGAAAGAAAAGCTGGGCGCAAACGAGTTTATATAAATTAGTGAGAGATGCGTCCGAGACGTTCTCTTACATGGCCAAGATCACGTAGGTCGATGGAAATCCAGCAGGTAGCAGCTGCAAGCGTGGGTTGTCTCAGAACGCTGCCCAGCTCAAGTGGGAAATGGTGCACATCCCGACGCCTTGGGCGTTCCCCTAACTGCTAGCTAGCTGGTCCATTCACGCTCTCGATTCGATCATAATTTATATGGCCGGCTAGCCAAGTGAAAGAAAAGCAGAGCTGAGACCCAGCTGAGATAACTGCTGCGCCAGATACAAGATACTAACTAACGGTTGTGCCAAATGAACGGGCACCACGAAGATGACCAACATAAATCTGGCCAAGCAAAAAGCTATGCCAGGCCAGGCAGATGATTCAACCGATTTTTATTTTGCATTTTCTTTTTAATTAGTTTTTCTTTTTTTTAGCTTTTTGTCCCTGCAGTGGCAAGCGGGTAACCAGCTTTTGAGAGGTTCATCGACATGCACAGCGCGTAGCCCCACTCACTTTATACTCGATATGCATTTATGAGTCACGTTCGAAGGGAGCCGACGACTCTGACGAATAAATCACGTTATCACACAGATAAACAATATGCGGCATATGACAAAATGGGCTTCAAGAATAGTGAGCTTAATTGGTTGATTCAAAAATATTTATATATATATATGAAAGAAAATAAACAATCGAACACATTCGGAAGCCGCTGGCAGGGTAATTATGTAAAGACAACTGAATAAATAGCTGAGGGAAAAGCAAGCAAAACATCCGAAAAAGGCCAATCAATTCGTACACGCGAAAATGAAACGAAAATGGCAGAAAGCAAGTAACATTAGACAAACTCAATGGTCATGTTTTTTTATTTTTGTTTAGTTATTTTTTTATGATGTATTTGGTTCACATCAACTTTCACAAAAATGCTGCTTGTTGGTAATTAATTATTGGCCAAAGTTTGATGCATTTAAAGCATATTTTTATATGGTCAATGCAAGATGAGGCACCATCTAAACGCTTTCCAATTCAAGATTTGAAAAAAATGTAGAAAAGATGCCAGCTATCTTGAATAGGATTATGAGATTACCTAATTTTCGAATGTGTATTCAAAAGCTGAAATTAGTCATTTCTTTTTTTAAAAAATACAAGTTTACTTTTATTAAATTTTGCGGTATAGAATACCAAATTAAATTCGGTTGAAAATTATGTATTTATGTTGGACTATCGAAAACCTTTTAATCTCTATTTTTGATAGATAAAGCATAGAACACCAGGACTCTAAACTCGACTAACAATCTGAGCTATGTCCTAAAGCAAGTGAGTTTAAGATAAAGTTATTGTCAACCGATTGCAGTTAAATTTACAAAGTATATTTATTAGATAACGGTTCGTAATTATACGTTTTAAGTACCGGTCTTTCGCATCCCACTAAAAGCTAAGTATTTGCTTTCCAGCTACATACTGAAATGGAAAATATGTCTAGCTAATCCCTGCTTTTCCTCTTTTGTAATCGATCGTGTCAATGAACAATGACAAAGTCAAGGAAGTTCGATGTTCGCGCGCTGTAATCGATATACGCAAGTGAGTGATCGTTGATGATGATATGATATGGCAATTACGGAGGAAAATGCTTTGAGCCACATTTTACTGCACTAATTATCGGCGACCATGTGAATGTCCTACTCAATAGGCCAGTGACACACAGAAGAAGCCGAGCAAAAGTCGGGGAAAAATGTGCGGGACAGATTAGAGGAATGCCACCGGCAGGTGGTGACGATGTGTGACGCAATGGAAGTATGCCACGCCGAATACATCATAAAATGTAAACCATCTCGGACAATTGGTAGCAAAAAGCGGGCATTATCCGCTTTCCCGGTCGGTCATAGTCACGACGCTCTGTACATGACACCAATTGGGTGTTGTGCTATTTAGTTTGGCGGAGCTTAGCCCCAATAAGAGCAGCACCATTGTCGGTCGGTGCGATTACGACTGGCCATTTGGCGTGCCTCATAGCCTACACGCACAGGCCATGGCCCCACCGTCGTACGGTTAATTTTCTGCAGAACCATATTGATGGTGGTGTGCTATCAGCAACGGAACGCACTCTCCCAGCTAGCTCGCCAGATAAACCGTTGATTGATGCGGAAGAGCCACTGGATGATGATGATAATGGTGATCGATCAAGAAGCCAAGTTAAAAGCGTACAGTGGTTGCTGACACTACGAAAGCCGTTTATTTATACCGTCATGTAGTGCTTCTTTTTTTGTTCAACACTTTTTGCAGCGAATTAAAATTTCTGTCATGACTCATAATTAGTAATCATTTTGCGGTACAAATTTCGAAAATGTATTAAAGAGTATGACTTGGCAGCAAGCATGGAAATTTACCTTAATTTGTCGTTTGTTTTATTATTTTTTTTAAGATTTTATAAAATTGATTAAATGAATTCTTTCCAATACTTTTATAATTATTTTAAAATCATTTCATAAACAAAAAAAAAAATGAAATTATATAAATATTTAGGTAGGAAAAAAGTGATTTAAAATAGTAAACTCATTTTAATTCACTATTATTTTTTCAGATTATTTTACTTTAATGAGTTAAAGATAACTGAAGTACAATTACAAATAAAAAAATTGCTTATTAAAAAACAAATTCAAAATAGATCATTTTTAAACAGATTTTTCAAACCTAACCCAAATACGGTCCTACTATTAGCCTTCTTAAAAACAGGAGGTTCCCATCACTGTGGTCACTGTAAACCGGCTGCACTCAACGAACTGGACGAATGCCATTCGTGTAACGGTAAACGGTAAAATTACCCAACACTCGCGCACTCACACATACTCACACACACTAGCAGGCATGGCAAACAAACATCGGCAAACAGCTGCTTCAAGGCATCGAGTGCGAGTGCGAGTGCGAGTAAGAGAGGGAGAGTGGAAGAGCGAGGAAACGAGACCGAATGCCGATCCAGAGACGGAGATATACTGGAAATTCCGATAGAGAGCCTATTATAGAACACTTCTCTTATCAGTAAAGGCGGCAGACGAAATGGAATAGTGAGCGGCGCATGGAAAACCGATTATGTAAAGACCCAAGCAACAACAAGTGAAGAAATGCCTCGCTGACGAGAAAGAACAAATTAATCCGACAGAAAACAAGCCCTGCCCATGGCCTTACACACACACACACACACACACACACACCAGTGCCCGAAGTCCACCCGCGCACTCACACACCCGTTCATGGGAGGCGCGCTCCCTTTTAAATGTTTACAAGAACAACCTATTTCCTATTCATAATTCATAACCAACAAAAAATAAAGTTTAGCACACACACAACTTAACCCACTCACTGACACACACACACAACCGCTGTAGTTGTCCTAAAAATAAATTCAATTCGTATGACGGCACACGGAGCGCAAACACTTGGAGAAATTCCAAGTGTTTCGCTTTGTTTTGGCACACACACACACGGCGTATGAGCAATGCATTAATATTTCTTATTTCTGCGCTGCGTTAATGATTTTTCGCCGCTCTCATTCGGCGGCACACATATTTTCCGTGTATTTTTGGCAATTATGCCAGACGCAGCACACGCACAATTTCACTGCCAACACACATTTTCTTGGCGCTGTCTTGGGGTTATTTCTGCAATTATTAGACGGGCGACCCGCTTACATTTTCGATTGATGTTTTTTTTTTTGGCACTGGGTTTCGTATTTATTTATCGGGGGACGGACGGCGGACGACGACGCGGCGCTATTTCAAATCCACACACAACAACAGGCACAAGCACGCGGCAGCGACGAAAAGCACGAAAGACAAAAAACTGACAAAGACAAGCCGGAATGAGCGTTGCCAGATCTGGCAAAAGCTCCCCCAATCAGCTGATGCGGGAGCCGTGGCAAGCAGTGTTGCCACTTTAGCTTATTTCAAGCTATATTTAGCATTTTTTGAAAATTGAAAGAGTTCTGATATGTGGAACTGGCCCAAAAAATAGCTTACATCTCGTCTATTCCAGTAAAATTACATTTGTGACATCCCGACTTTTTAAGAATATATATATTATTTATACTTAATTATTATTTTAAAAACTTTTAGCAATGATATAGCAATTTGTTTATAATGAGCTTCAAGGGGTAGTTATAACCTGGCAACACTGACGAAGGCAAGCCGGGTGAGCGTTGCCAGATCTGGTGTTCTCTAAACAATATCTGTTCTGTGTGAATGGCAGGCAACAGCTGTCTTACAGCGATTCTCAACACTGGCCACAGCAACAAGTGTTAGATTGCGCCAAAGGGAAATTATGGCGCCAAGTTTAAAAACTTAATATTTCTAGTTAAAAGATTTCTTGTGCGAATATTGCAACTTGCCAAGTTGCAAAAAAAGAAGTAAATGTTACTAAATTGCACTTTACTATTTCGAATTATTTCCTGAATTTTTAATTGGAGATGTAGGGCAAAATTTGATTATTATCCAACAAAAAGGTCAATAACCGCATAACATACATTATAAATGTTTTAAATGTATATAAACACAAATATAAGAAATAAAATACACACAAGCAAATCTAAGATTCCGAAAAAAAATATTCAAAAAAGAAAGCGAAAAGGTATTTTTAGAAATTTCTTCAAAAACTTGTTCAAGACGTTTTGATAATTTGAATAACAGCTTTTTGTAATAAAGGTATTAAAGATAATAAATGAATATGATTCAGTTCTTTGAATATTTTTTAAGATTCAAGTTTCAAAAGTAACTTTTTTGTCAATTCAAATTTGCTAAATATTTATCCGATTTAAAGAACTAAAAACACTTTTAAGTAAAACCACCAATCATAATCTGAAGGCATTTGCAAAGGAGCTCATGAAATATTGACAGAAATATTCAAACAAATGTCAGCGTCGAGAAATACGGCAAAAGAAATTTTTGCATGTGATACAAAAAGAATTCGAAGTAAATATAGTATATTTGGCAATTTATTTTTAATCTGCTTTCTTGCGTAGATAAAAGAAAATTGCGTTTCGCGTCAAAGTGAAAGTAGATAAACACTTTCAGAAATATTTAAAAACGCATAAAAAACACAAAGTCAAGATGACAAGTTGAAGCAAACTTTTTGTGTGTTTTTTTTTTGACAATGGAAATATAGACAAATTGTACAGATACACACTATAGCTCATATATAACTTAGTATACAACGATTGTATAACACACAGAATATGATTCAAAGGCTGGGGCCTCGCGCAAGTTTCCGCTGATAAATTCATATTAATTGAGCAATTTGAAAGCGCCGACAAACGAGAGACATATAAACAAATAAATATATTGGGAAATTCAAATTTTTTTGGTTTACATTCCATAAAAGGCTTCGGACTTTGGTCCTGAATAAATAAGTTATTAAGTATTGAAGGTGCCTCTCCTGCATGCAACCCTTTTCTCAGTACTGGCAAGAAAATTAATCAAAATGAAGTCACGGAAAAAATTGAATCACTTTTACCAGGAACGTTATGTTCAGTCTTGGACTTTTTCTAATTCGTAATATTAAAAATGGAAAAACTCACGGAAATAGTTGAGGCACTCTCGTGTCTGCTCCTTGGTCAAGCCCAGACCCTCTGGCGGAATGGGCAGCGCTGGTGCCGGAACGAACCAGTCCTCATTCGCATAGCCGGAGAAGTTAGTGAGGAAATCGTTGCGCACCTTGTACTTGGGTATCTGCTCCTCTAGCAGCGAAAAGATCTCCACCTCGGGCAGGTTCTCGCTGCTGCAAAGCTCTGCAATGGATAAGAAAACAAGCAATTAGCATTTCAGTGTTTATTGGTTCAAAATGCAGTTACAGTCAAACCTCGTCAACTCGGATCATTTGGATTTTAAGTTAAACCTTCTACATTTTTATTTTAATTCGTTTAAATGATTTTGTACTCATAATTAATTAATAAGTTCATTCTAGCTTTATTTTATTTCCAATTTAATAGTATCTTAATCAAGCAACTGCTATAAATTTAAACACAATTAGAAATGTAAACAATAGAGTTTACAATGAATAAATTGGTTGCATTTTATTCCTTTTCTTATGTAGTACATGGTATAGCATACTTTGGGGCACCATTTAAATTGATTTCAAATTCCCAGCAATATTTATCATAACAATATAACAACTGATTAAAAAAGAAGAATATAAAATCTATCACACTTAAGTATGCAAGTTTTTTAAACAATTTACTTTAAATAAGATTCTTCTTCGTAAACTCCGAGTTGGAAAAGCTTCACTGGTTCGTACTCACCTGTTAGGCAACTGGCATCACAGGTCTGGGGTCTTGGGGAAGCCACCGACTGCGTCTGCTGGAGAAGACGCTTCGATTGGAGGCGCGGCAAATGCTTGCTGAGCGTCGCCTGGGCGGAGGGACTGAGCGGCTGAGGGCCGCCATTGGCCCCCAGAGTTGCAGATAGCATTAAATGGTGATCGCTCCTGGATTCCAGTATTGTCTTGGATATTTACTCTTCGGTTTCGGTTTGGGTTGGTTATTATTTCTTGTGGGTTTTGGGACTCCTCTGATCCGCGTCTGGTTAGTTGCTCAACTAAAAAAAAGCAGGGAGAGAGGTGTTAATTGTCTGGCAATCACATGAAACTAATAAGCCAGCTGCCAAGCGACTTTTCCACTCTATTTTCGCTGTTTGCCTTTCATGAGTATGAGTTCATTTTGCTAACAAACGATCGGGGGAACGAACGTACGCGGCTGTCGCTTATCTGACCGCTGATAAAGGCGGCGAGGTGGCACAAGTGAATGATTATTAATACTATAAATATTAGCGAAACGTCAAAGGATTTTCGCCTAATATTTATCAACTACTAAATTGGCAGAGGCAAAGTTCCACACTCGCTGCCACACAAATGTGTGTAATGCCAGCACTTTTACATGAAATAATGCCAATAACGCTTTGCAATATAATTATTTATTATATCAAAAAATAATATTGATTTTGAGTTTTAAAAATTAAAACAATATCAAATCAGTTTTTATGTATAACAGAAATTTAAACTATAATATTTTCAATTGAAAGATCAAATTAAGGATATTCTGGGTTATTTTATTTTAAACTAGATTTTGAAAAGTCTTAAAAATCGAATAAAGGAAAGATAAATTAAGTTTTTCCAGCAAATATTCAACTGCATACTTTTTGGCGCTCCTTTTGATCGATTTTAAATCTAGGACTATTTTTGTGTCATCCCTAAAAATATGCTTCTAAATTTTATTTTTACGCATGGTCATATTGCCAGCTTATAGAACCAGAAATACGTCTTTGAATTTGAGTTATTTGTTTAATTGTTTAATTAGGAAAAGCAAATACTAAAACACACAGTTTGTTAAAAGAAAATCCAGCAAAAAATGTAACTCCCTATATAATTGTACAGCTGGTCACATTATCAGTTTAAAGTTTAAAGTTTTTTTTACTAACAATTACTAAGGTGTGTGTTAAGCGTCGCGCAGGCGTCTACTGATATTTCTTGGCCCCAAAACCGACTGATTGAGCGGAGGCTGTGAGCTTTGCCGAGTCATGACGCGGTGCTTCGAGGTCGGAAGCGGTGAGTACTCCTCTCAAAGGCAGAACCAAGAGCCAAAGAGCCAAAGAGCCGAAGAGATGGCCAAAATCAAGTGGAACAGATAGACTACGTGCCCAGAGGCGCGTTGCCTGCTGCAATGGAAGCCGCGGTGATAATAACGCGAACCGAAAAAGCGTGTATGAAGTGTAATTAGGCAGTAAACACAACGAAACGAAAATCATGAAAGCGGAGACGGGGGGCGGGGGGTGTGAATTGGAGTCTGCAATTTGCAGCTCGGTGACGCACAAAGACCAACGGACTCCGGCAGCAGCATGTGACGACGCTGTAGACTTAAAAAAGGTTCGGTTCACAGGGAGTCCCAGCGAAAAGAAACCGCGATAATGCTGCCCAATGATAACACTAAGCAAATCAATGGCGTTCGCTCATTTGCTATTTGCTGCATTTTGCATTGCATAACACACATGGCTAAAGTACTGAGAGGAATTCGCATACATATACAGCTTGGCTATGGCCAGAAAAAAAAAAAAAACAAAACACAAGAAAATCGTGAATGGAAACCGGCGACGTTGGACGTAACGGTAATAGTCGGGCTGCTCTGCTGCGGCGCTGCAGCTGCGCTGCCATGACGCTGCCAACTCACGCACACACACTCACACGACTGGCACTCGCACTTTCACACTCGCACAGGAAGCCGTTTTTCATTCCTTTTTCAAGCGTAAGGCGCGCAATTGTCAGGCAGAACGGGGAAACAAGAACGATACTAGCATGGATGGCATAATGCTCTAAAATTAATTTCGAAGCAAACGACAACCCTCAGACGCTTGCCAAAATCCGATCATTTGTTTAAGTTGCGTTGCTTTCGTTCCGTTGTTTTGGCGTTTTGCTTTTGTTGTTCTTTTTGGTCTATTTTCACGCCGCACAAACACACACGCACTAGCGCTTGGACACTTCTTGTGTACGTTCGTTCTCCCTTATATAAGTTGCCAGTGGGGCAGGGTCATTAAACGGCAGCGACACCGTTGCAATGTTGTGTTTTTTAGGGCTCACACCGATTGATTTATCACGGGCAGCATGAATCAGCTGGGCGGGCGAATGGGGGGAGGCGAGAAGAATGGAGGATGGAGATGCTGATGCGTGGGGGAGGTCAAAAATGAGCACACACACACACACACACACACACAATCTTGCGTGGGCGCAGCTGTGCGGCTGTGTATGGGTGCGGGAATTATAAAACACTGTTCGCGCACACTTCTCACATTTCATAATAGTTCTCCCCTTCTCGGAAAAACTAACCTTAGCGCCAAGGCGTCCAATTATTGAATTTTCATTTTGGCCCTACTCTTTGCTTTGCTTGTTCGTTGCTTTTGTTGCCTGTGGTACCTACATTTGTTGTAGTTGTGCGCTTGTGTTTGCCATTTTTTCCAATGCTGTGCTGCTTTCACAAACACACACGCCACACAGCACACACACGGATGGAGAGGCTCGGGGGTCACATGGATTTTTCTTCTACTCCGCACTGCACATCGCGCTCGTTAATAGTTGGTAATATTTGCAAATGTTTCGTTCAACTGGTAAAATACACGGCGTGCCTCGTGTGCGTGTCCGATGTTGGTGAATTTTAATTTTTTATTTAACTATTTGCTAGAGGTGCAGGGAACATCGATACATCGATGTTTTTATAATTTTCCATAACATCGATATATGTCTTTGACTATCGATGTTTGGTGCCATCCTTTTCAAAGAAGACTAAAAGCTAAAAGACTACATTTTTGTAATTTGTCAACTTTCTTCTATTACAATATTGTTTATTGTTTATTATTATTTATGTATATTTTATTTTATTGCAATTATAGGGAATGCGATTGATCTAAAGGCAGACGTAGTTGATAAATTAATGTATAAAACCAAAAATTATTAAAGTTTTATAATAAAAGTAGTAAGTTAGCTAGTGTTTTAGATTGATCACTTGGATTTATTTATTTTTTATTGTTTGAGTTCTGTTAATACCTGTGTACATTGAACTTTTTTAATTTTTAATATACATTTAGTTCTGAATTTCAATTTTTATTTGAAATATTACAATTTTATAGAAAACATCGTCGAGGTATAGACGATACATCGGCAAAACATCGATGGATCTCGAAAGACATCGATGTTTCCGCACCACTATTAATTATAGCTGCTCAGTGCTGCCAATTTAGCTATTTTCTATATATTGGCGGATTTTATTAGAAAAATGCAACTAGCGGCGGTTAAGCGTAACTGTCGGAATGTATCGAAAATACTTTGGCTCGTTGTCTTTTTTGTTTTATTTTTGATTCGATAGTCTTTTCTACAAAATATTTTTATAGTAAAACTAGGCTAGGCTGGGCTTAACAAATAGGCTTTCAATATTCAAAAAAAGGTAAAATTTGAATTTATTTTTCGTCCCACCCCAGATCACCTATCGTTAATCGGTAAGTGTCCTTTACTTGTTTTTGGCGGTCAAGCTGGCAAATTACAATTTTAAGCGTTATTTTTAATGGGCGATCAGAACAGATCGGAGCAGTGTTTCAGGCGGGTAAACATATATCCACGAGAATATTTAATTAATAATAGTTTCAGAGTTAAAAACCCAAATCAGAGCGGTTTGGCGGGTTAGGAATGCCTAATTTATATAATTTCATATATATATTTATAGGTGTATTTAATAATTGTATTTGAATATGTGCCCCTAGTTTCAGCTTGCGTCGAAAGTCTTTGAAAAAAATTTAAAAAGTTCTGGCCAAAAATGGTTTGTGTAACGAATATTAACAATCTTGCCCCCTGCACATCCGTCGTAATAGATCCGAATTCCGGACTACCTCCTCCGCATTCTCAATCTCAATCGTCGATATTCTTGCGGGTGGATGCAACCAGATTGACGGCGCTGATGGAGTCAGGGAACATGGAGTGGTAGTTAATCAGGGGCACATAGGCCGCCGTGATCACTCGTCCGGCAAACCAGCGTCCGTGCAGCGCGTTCACCGCCAGCACCGCCGTTGTTGTGCTCGGACATTTTACGTAGACGGTGCCCGTGGGCGAGGTAGTGTCCACATGGATATGCAACACACCGCCGTGCTTGGCGCACTCCTCTAGCACATCATCCCGGATCTCCACGTCCCAGGTGGGATTGGTTTCCGTTCGCGGATCAAACATATTTGACAATATGAAGCACTGCGTGGCAATCGAGGGTGCCGCCTGCTGTTGCTGTACCGGCGCCGGCTGCGGAGCTGTGGCCAGCAGTGCATTGGCCGCCGCTTGGGGCACCGCCAGGCCGGCTCCCTCTGCCAGCTTGAACATCAGCTGTAGGCGTCCAGTGGCGCCCAAATCGATGCCAGTGCGGTCCATCTCGTCCGTGTCCAGCGATGTTGTGTTCATGTCCAGGCGCTCCGTCACGTTGCCCACCTTCATGAGGCGGCCTGCCAGCTCGAAGCCGTTCAGTTGTTCCAAAGCCTTTTTGGCATCGTCAGCGTTGTGGTACTGCAATGGCGAAAAGATGACACATTGAAGTTATATTTTAAGTTAAATTAATGCTTAACTCACCGTTATAAATCCGTATCCTTTGGACCGGCCCGTCTCCGTGTCCATGATCAGTTGAATCGCATCAATCTTGCCGAACGGTTCGAATATGCCCCTAAGCATGTCCTCGGTGATGTTGAAGTGCAATGATCCCACGTAGAGGCGCATGGGACCCGTGTGACTCTTCGGCTGGAATGCCGGTGCCGCATTCTGGAGGCGATTCTTCTCCGCCTGCGTGTGTTGCACCATAATGGGCACGCCGAGCAGCCGCTGGCCGGACAGACCCAGGGCCAGGGCCACGGACTCGGGATCCTCGAATTCGATGTAGGCGATGCCCTTGAAACGCTTTGTCTTGTTGCATGTGATCAGGCGAACGTCACGCACCTTGCCGACGCTCGAGAAGAACTCTTCCAAGTCCCTTGCTCGGACGCGTTGCGACAACTGAATGCAGAAGACAGTGCGGGCATCACGCTCCTCGGGACTGAGCTCGGTAGGCGGGGTTCGGTCAGCTCCGTTTGGCGGTGAGCGGCGGCGGGGAGAGTTACTTCCTCGACGACGGCTGCTACTCATGCGGAATGAAGAAAATTTGTTTAATATGCAGTCCAAAAGCAAGCGAAAATTAAAACTTACTTTCTATCCTTGGAACGGGAATGACTACGCTTGCGTTCACGTATGGGACTTAGCCTTTTGCGCTGTTGTTCGCGAGACCGGCTGCGTCGCCTTCTCTCCCGTGAACGGTCCCGCTGCTGGCTTTTGCTGCCCCCACGACGATCCCTTGGAGGACGATCCCGATCGCCGTGCCGCATGCGTCGGTCATCGCCGCCGCCGCCGCCACCTCCACGCTCATCCCGCGATCGACTCCGCCGAGTCTGTCTGTCACGCTCACGGTCCCGTTCCCTCTCTCGGTCCCGATCTCTATCCCTGTCGCTGCGGGATTTATTGTCGCGGTTTCGATCGCGTTCTTTGTCTTTGTCCTTGTCCTTATCCCGGTGACTGCTGCGTTCACTGCCGCGATCGCCGCGATCACGACGAGACTTGCCATCACGCGAGCCGCTTCGACTCCTGAGGAAAGGGAAAAAGTTGTACAAGTTTGCATTATATTATAACTTATTTACTGCACGAGACTTTAGGTGACTCTGTTGATTTAATAAACATAAATCAATACAATTTTAAAAAAAATTATGTGGCTTAGAGGCAAGACTGTACTTACCGGGATCGCTTGCTTTGTTTTTTGTTTGAGCTTCCACCGCCGCTGCCATTACGTGCTCCGTTCTCGTTATGGTCCTCGTCATGGCCTCCGCCACCGCCGGGACTGCCGCTGCGCTTGCGTCCACCACGTCCCCCGCTGCCCGCACTGACATTCTACACAGATAGGTGTTGGTTTTGTTTGTTTTGTTTTGTGGATTTGTGGATTGGACAGGTGGAGGAGGAGGAGGAGAAGGAGAAGGAGGTGGTTGGGGGTTGGCGGGTTCAAGCAATAATGTACATACAGATAATTGGATTATTTTTTTTGTCGATTGGATTTCAGTTTTTGTGGTGGGGATAGAGGAACACATAACGGGCGTTGGTTGATCGTTCGTTACGTTGTTGTCGTTGTTGTTGTTGATGTTGGTTGGTTGATTTTCGATTATATCATTTGAGTTTGTTATGATATATATATATTGTTTTTTTTTTTCAGTTTGATAAATATTTTTTTTTTCGATTTTCGTTTTTTTTTTTTTTTTTTTGAATAAGAGAAAGCAAATCAAAGTAAATTAGTTAAATTTTTGGTATCTGCAAGTATATAAAATAGAAATGCTTAAGTCAACAATGATCATTTGTGGATCATTGCCGATTGACAGCAAGAGGCAGTAATAGAGTAATAATAATAGAGATCTTATACGTAGTATTATTTTCTGTAAATATATATATATAGTATATATGGCACACACACAGATGGTTCACGACGGCGAGAAATGTTGTCTCCACATGGGCAAAATTCCCATGCTCATTCTCATTCTCATTCTCATTGTCAATCAGTTCAGTTCAGTTTTGGGGGAATGTTTAGCGCTGGCTAGTGGAGTGGAGTGGAGTGGACTGGTTGATTGGTTCTCAAAAAGACGTCGTCTATATATATATAGGACATAGACATAATATAAGTAAATTTGTAAAGCTAGTTTAAGAATTGCTTATTACTTTTTGCTTTTTGCTTGTTTCAAATATAGAGTTAGATTTAGCTTTTTGGGCTTTTTGTGTTGGTCATTGCTTATTTTTGGATTTCATTTCTGTTTATGGTAATTCTGTAATTTCTGGGCGAGACTTTCTCTCTTGTCTGTCTGTGAGTGAGAGTAGTAGTTGTGCTGCCTGCTGCCCCAGACAAGTTAGGAGGAGTTTATCTGAAATTTAGTGCACGTTCAGTTTCATTGGTTTACATTTGAGAGCGGTAAATAAACGGATTTCAATTGGAGTGTGTTCAAGAAAAAACGCAAACATAAACAAATCATATTGAATACAAAATGCCTAGATATGTTTTGGTTTTTTTTTTTATTGTTTTTAATTTTGTAATTGGTTTTTTTTTTATTCGCAGCTTCTGTGGCACAATCAAACTTACCAAATGGTCTCCAGCTTTTTGTGTTTAGAATGACCAAAACAATCTCTAGCAACAATATTGAGCTTATACGTTTCTCTGCAAAGACATTTCACCCTTAAGAATTATTCTAGCATTTTGGTTTTTTGTTTATATTTTTTTAAAGGTGATTGTGTGGGTAATTTTTAATTATTTGTTTGTTTTTTTCTTAGTGAGAGACAGCAGATAGGGAGAAATAAGAGCGTTCAGAACTCAAGTATATAGGTATTATGTCCTCCACATTGGGATATGTATACAAGGTGATAATGAAAGGTCGAATAATCTGGATTTTACACATTTTACAATCGGACAATAATTAAATTTTTACTCTGATTAGTTTAGTTTTCTCATTATAAACATTATTACGATCTCCAGAAATGAGTATAAGTAAACTAATTCTCAGAATGATCAGAATCTGACTTCCATATTTCATGGTAATCGTTGAAATATATCTACTAGATACATTCAAGTATCTTTTGACATTGCATTGAATTTCATTTGCTTGTTTATTGTGTTTGTAAGGAAAATATGTACAGCTGTGTTCACTGAAATAGCAGTGCCTACGACCTTCACGTTTAAGATTGAAAAACACTGATACAAACACTACTTTGATAAAAAGTTTATTCATAAATGTTTAGTGTATTTACCTATAAATAATACAACAATTATTTATTTTGTGTAACTTAAACATTTTAGAAGATATAGATAAAAACAAATAAAAACTCACTCATCAGTCAAGGTAAACTATTACCAAAAAAATGTAATAAACTTCAAAATATCTTAGAAATAACCGAATCCCACTGAAATACAATTCGGCTTTGATCAAATATGTTGTTGAATAGCCTTTATTAGCTATTACAGCCTCACACCTACGTGGCGTGGAGTCCACCAGATCCTGACAACGCTTGAGGGGAATCTAACCCCATTCCTCCTACACAAAGTGGCAAAGCTGGGGCTTAGAAGTCTGAAACTTCTTAGATACATAGCGCTTTATGTCTCCCATTAGTTTTTAATTGAATTTAAATCCGTTTACTGCGCTTAGACATGGCATTACATTAATGCTTTCTCTACTAAACTACTCATTGGCCACCTTTCTGGTATTTTTAGGATCATTGTTCTGCTGAAATGTCCAAATTCAGGGCATGTCTTCCTTAAAATATTACTGCATGACAGTTTTTAATATTTTTACATATAAATATTGGTCCATGAACCCATCGATCATCTGTATAGGACCTACACCGTTGTATGAAAAGCATGCCCATTTCATGATTTTAAGGTCACTGTGCTTTACTGTCTTCAGCGTATGGTTTGGGTGGTACTCTGTATTTGGATGTCGACGGACAATTGTCTTGATCCCTTTCCACCAAAAAAAACCAGTTTGAACTCATCTACCCGTTCAAGTGGTTTTTGTCAAACTCCAAACTATCTTTGATATACCATTTACCAAGTAATGACACCTTCTGTGGACTTCGTGCATTCAAATTTTTGCTTTACAAGTCGTCGGTGAGTGATCACATCATTGATCCCGAAGCCAATCCCCGCCTTTTTATCCCTAGAGGGTGCAAAAGGATAACCATTGCTGAAGCGTGCTATACGTCGGTCGTCTGGAATTGCGGTTTTTCGAATCCCCCCTCGTTTTTTTGGACTTTTGTTGGTTTTTTATGACATTAGAAACCATCTTGGCCAAACATTAAAAAAAAATTTTGAATTTCTTTATGTTTTTCTCTACTTTCTAAGCCGAATAGTCTCTTCCCTTTCTCTATTGGGGCAGTGAGGTTCTTTACCTACTAAAACATTTTTACTAAGACATTTTTTGTGTAGTAAAGGTGTATTGTCGTATAAACTATAATAACGAACTTAATTAAACTCACTTTTTACAAAATAACAACAAATTTCGACATTTTTCGAGGAACAAAACCCAAAACTGCTATTTCAGTGAAGAGCCAAAACGCATGCCACTAGTGAAAAAATATCCAGATATCAAAAAAATAGAGCTAATCTAACGAAACTTTTTCTGGTTTCTCATCTCTATGTTCCATTTTTCAAAAACAATATGCAATAAATCACCTAACCAAAAGGAATATGCAAAAAAACCCTTTTAAAGTTGTTCTTCGGTCGCACTGCTATTTCAATGAATACAGCTGTGAGTTTGGTCTAAAGCTCCCATATTTTCATTATTTTAAATAAGTTCCTTATTATGGAAAGAAATTGTCAGGCTGGATTGCTTATAGAATAAAAAATATAGAAATGCTTTATGACCTCTTTGCCCACTTTAAGAGGCGCTTTCAGATAGATGGTTTACCCAATTAACAGAGGACAATAAAAAATGTGTACAATACACAACCAAATTATCCGTCAGTCGGTAGTTAAGATCAAAGTTCAAGTAACAACCAAACAAAGAACATAAGCAGTAAGTCCCAGAATAAATATTTTGAAATGTGTGACACATAAAAGCAAAAATGTATGAAATAATTTACTATATAATTGTTGTAAAAATTGGGTTATTTTCATTAATTTTAGCATAAAAAAAAAATGTAAATAAATATTAAAAATGTATTTTTATTTTCTTTTTGCTTTAACGAAAAATATACTAAATGAAACTAACATATAAATAAATAACTTTTAGGACAAACGAGACTTTTTTGAGTAATTAAATTTCCCTAAAAAAAAAAAACTCCATATTTTGTGACCTTCCTAATTGCCCGCCACTGTGCCCACTTTTTTTTTTGGGGTTCAACCCGATTGTTCCAAATATCGCAGAAAAAAATAAGCAAGACAAACGCACACACGGACAGAGATTCGCCCACATAGTGTTTTGCGAAATGATTTTTCTGTACTTCTGTATGCGCGCAGTCAGGTATGAAACTATATGAACAAAAAAATCACGCAGTGCATCGTTACGCCTGCCGATTTTTCCGAAATAACAACAAAATTAGGTTAAAAATCGATTTAAGACTGGCGGCCACTTAATATGCATCGAGTGCACATGTGTGTATGTGTGCCCGATGTGACGACGACTTACATACAAACACAAAATGCACGTACGAACGGCGCGCTTGTGGGTGTCTATGTGGAAAAGAAGTATACAAACAGACATATGAAGTAACTGTTTTTGTTCGCAGCAAAATAATCACATTTTTTTAGGTACAAACCAGTAGGTCTTAATTTAACGATAATGTCTTTAAGGCGAGCATTCGAAACTTACATTCTTCTGGTACGGCGCCTCGAGCATCGCCTCCACGTCAAAGTCCTCGGCCATGTTCAATTTCTTCGGCTTTCGGTTCTGTGCTCCTTCCGCTGCTGGCTGCGGGGTGCTCCGTGAAAAGTCTCCCGCTCGGCGTCTGGCACGTTTGGAGAAATCAAAAAAGTGGTGGATACGCTCAGCGCAATTCGCAGGACCACTTACAAACTTCTTTTGAGACTATTGCGTTTATTAAAGTACAATTTTCATGAATTTTCCACAAGATTTTTCCCTCTAGCGTGGCTGCTTGTTTTTTTCAGACATTTAGGGTTGTTGTAAAAAATGTATCAATTTATCGGTCTATCGATTAATCGCCATCACCAAAGCGGTGCGGTATTTTTTCTATACTTTCGATGGTTGGAAAAAATGTAGTGTAAACCAAAATATGTTAATTATTTGTTATACTGTTTATCTTAAACTTTCCACAATGTCAAAATGACAAAGTAGCAGTTGCTGCATTAATTAATAAAAAAGGTTTTCTTTAAATTTAAATTGCAACTTTTCGAGATTTTTTAGGGGTAAATTTAAATTTTTATCTGGCTACACTGTTTCATTCACAAATCCAATACCATCACAATAATCGAAAAACAGCAAAATTCTGTTGGTAAACATACGCAGAACAAGGCCTGGTAATTAATACGCCAGCATGCAACCAGTTGCCTGCAACACCCCCAAAATACCGAGTCTGGCCAGCGTGCTTTAAGTAAATGCACGGCAGATTAGCAGCAATTAGGCATAATAGAGCACTTGAAGCGCGCTGCTGTTGAGTCATCAGCAAAATAGCCAAAAAAAAAGAAGAACAACAAATAACGAGAGCAGCAACCTTGAGGCCGACCATTAACACCACCGCCAGAGAGCCACAGGTGAGAGGCAAGTCTCCTGTCCGGATGGCGTAAGCGGATCCAAGGAACCACCCCATCATCGCACATCGCAGCACCATCGGCAGCAGACAGCAGACAACACGTTACGCGTCGCTGACTAAGGTGTGTCTAAACTCCGAATTGGGACCAACTAACTTTCGCCTCCGTTTGCAGAGCGCAGACACACACACACCTTGCCGACGCCCACGCAATCTCTCTTTGTTCAGCTTCAGCAATGGAGGACTACAAGTTCCTGTTCAAAATCGTCCTGGTGGGCAACGCTGGCGTCGGAAAGACTTGTCTGGTACGGCGCTTCACCCAGGGACTGTTTCCCCCCGGACAGGGCGCCACCATAGGCGTGGACTTTATGATCAAAACCGTGGAGGTGGAGGGCGAGAAGATAAAGCTACAGATCTGGGACACGGCCGGACAGGAACGGTTCCGCTCGATTACCCAGAGCTACTACCGCTCAGCGCATGCACTGATCTTGGTGTACGACATCAGCTGCCAGCCCACATTTGACTGCCTTCCCGATTGGCTGCGCGAGATCCAGGAATATGCCAACTCCAAGGTGCTCAAGATACTTGTCGGCAACAAGACGGATCGCGATGACCGCGAGATACCCACCCAGATTGGCGAGGAGTTCGCCAAGCAACACGACATGTACTTCCTGGAGACGTCCGCCAAGGAGGCGGAGAATGTGGAGCGGCTTTTTTACGAGATCGCCGCTGAGCTGATTGGCCAGGCGCGGAGCAAGGACGGCAGCACTGCTGCCGCTGCGGTGGCCGCTCAGCGGCAGTCGGAGGGTAGCTCCATTGGCCTGGGGAGCTTCAGTGCCAAAGCAGCGCAGAGCAATTGCTGTGGTGGCCTCGCCGGCGGAGGTGGAGGCAGCACTGGCTCAAGCACTAGTCATACGGGCTGAGGTGGACGCCAAACAGAAACTGAGCAGCTAATTTATATCTAGTTAAAGCTTAGTCGTGATATTTCATTGATCTTCTGAGAGTCCATTGCAATTAATTATATATTTTGTTTTATTTTTTTTTTTACGACTAACCAGCAGCTCCCATATTCTAAGGATTTTATTCCAATGACTTTATCGCTTTCGTTCGGGAAAGTCGAACATCACAGTTCCCTGTAACTAGACTCAACGAAAACAACACAATTTTATTGATTCCGGTTAGGAAACAGAGCTGATAGTTTAAGGTCCGCTCTTCAATTTCTCGATTTCTAAATATCACGATGAAGATCCACTCCAAAACCTAGCTGTCAATGACTAAATGGATGCTAAATATTTGTGTTACAATGCGCCTGATTTCAATGATTAAGTATTATATAAACGTATTGATTACGATTACCAAGTGAGCATCACAGCTATTGCTTCAGATGAATTTATTATGTCAATAATTAATGCACACACACACACGCAGTTCTGTTTAGTTTTAATTGTTTTATCCTAGGAAGTATTTGTACATTTTATACACTATTTACAATCGGCAATAAGCGTATTTATTTTGCAATTACTTTCAAGTATTTTTATATGATTAATGTGCAATCATTTGTAATGCAAGTTTTAATGGTACTCTTAGTAATTGTAAGGTGATTTTATGACATTCCAAAAATTAAGCATGTAGTTGAAACTATGGGATAGACCACAACAAACGAAAGCTAAATGAAAAACTAAAGAAAAGAAAATAAACTGATATTGTAATTTAGATGGAAATCTGTGAATATTTCATCTCTTAATGGCAATGAGACCCACCTAGTTTAGGGCGGAGTTTCTCCGGTTCTGTTGACATCTCACATAGGAGAAAAAGCATCTATAAATCACTCTGATAACAATATTTAATTAACTATCTACAGCCTCTTTCTTAAATACAAAACATGTGGTAACTTAATTCAACAAATCATTCGCCAGCTCCACGCCAAAGAAAACAGCAGCTGTCGATGGAAAGGCACGCAATAGTATCGGGAGAATGCCACGGAATAGTGCTTTCGGTCCCTCGGTGGCCATCAGGTCTCGGAAAACGCTTCGAATGCCGTGCTTGTAAGTGCCCTCAGGTGCTGCAATTTGAGAGAATTGTTAATTAATCAGCTTTGATTCGCGAGTAGCCAGTTGACGTGGCTGACTCACCCGACTGGAGGCGGCTTTTAAGTACATCGAAGGGCACGGCCAAAGTCCAAAACACAATGCCCGCCGTACCGCCGGATAAAATAGTTGATGTGGTGCTGATCTGTCCCGTTTTGGACTTTTGTCTGGCCAAGTTCTGCAGGAACTCGTAGGTTACAAAATAGAAACCAGTGGGGGAATCTACAGGTTTAGCTTGGATTAATATCTGCTGCAAATGTATTTAAATCCGAGTTACTTACCTCGCAGAATGCAGGCACAGGTTCCCTTGAACAGACTTCGGATTCCGCCCTGCCTATATAGCTTTATTGCCGTGTCCATGGTGCCATTGTACAGCAACGGGCCACTGGACACGGTTTGCGTCTGAAGCAACACCTTGATCCGATCGGTGGGCACTGTGACGAGTGCGGAGCAGACTCCGGCTAGGGCACCGGCAGCAAAGATCTGCGGGTAGGTGAGCCTAATGTGTTCGTCCGTTTGGAACAGTCGCTTGCCCGCCGCATACACAGCAAAGTCCACAGCATAGATGGGGGTCACGCCAACCAGAGGAGCGGAGATTCCCCTGTAGAAACCGCGGAATCCCTCCTGCCGAACAATTTTAACGGCGCAGTCCGCAACGCCCTTGTATCGTGGCGGCTGTCCGGGCAACGGCATAGGCATGGTCTGCAGACGAACCTGGTGAAGTTGAGCAGAAACATGCGTCAGGAATTTCACACAGACTCTTTATTATTGGCTCACCTTAATTGTGTCCAGGGGATGACCGACGACCACATTGCACATGCCGCCAAAACCGCCAGCAATAAAGGACTTCACTGGATTGGCCTTTTGGGACGTCATCATCGCGTGTCTATTCTATTTACGTAAACAATCTTGTAAATCCGTAACGGGCACGTGTGCGAAGAACGCTGGATTTCAGCTACTGCTATCAGTTCGTTATCTCCTCTCTGCTGACCTATGCTAATGCTTTGTGTGTCCGCAGGTTGTGGGAGTGCTACTTCCATGATCAATCGGCTTATCGCTCATAAATGTATGTAATTCATTTGATTCTAACGAAATTGCAGTTTCTTCAGCGCCAAGCTGAGCAGGGCTGCCAATTTAGCTTTTTTGCTGTCAAATGTGTTATCCACTTAAAACAGTTTTTCGTTCCCCTGGGATTAAGTAAAAGCTTATGGATACATCTATAACGATTTTATTTGCTCAATAATGTTTTGTTTTTCCTTCTACTCTGTTCAGTTAAAAACATTTCCTATGTTTTTTAGTTTATAAAAGTTGGCAGCACTGCAGAAGAGCGTTCACACTGTTTCGAGCTTAACAAAAAATACTAGCAATAAACTCTTTCAGACGCAGGGTAGATAATCAACTAAAATTCTTGTGTATGTATAAAAAGTCACATTTTAGGAATTTAATACAAAGAAATAAGTTTGCAAACCAGTGAAAAACGAATTATTTAAACAAAATTTCGTGTTCGAGAACAGAAACAGGCAATATATAAAATACCATAATACTAACTTTTAATCGGCATTCGCAGCGAGACGCGTGCGCGGCCACACAAAGACCCACCAGCAGCACTAGTAAAAGATAAAAAGCAAAGAGACATGTTTAATCATTAAAATTAAATGCATAGCTATTACTGTTACCGATAGACGGGTGCTTCCACAGCCTTGGGCGGTACGCATGCTGGCTGAAGCCCCGAGTTGCTCAACCTGCAGCAGTGGAAAGCTGAAAACCAGAAGAGCAAGAAGAAGAAGAAGCAGCACTGACAACAACAACAGCAACAGCAACAAAACAGCAGAACGAAATTGTTGCGTATTGTGTTTTTTCCCAGCAGTGTCGAGGAGCGGATTTCGTGAAAATTGTGTGTGCCAACCATACGCCTAACTTATGTCTGATAAAAGTGCGAAGGAATCATGTATCAGTCGTAGTGCGAGCTTCAGCAGCAGGCGCAAGAGAAGGAAGTGAGCAGGAAGGCGAGCAGAGCGAGGAGAGAGCGTAAAGCAACCAAGTATATATTTGAGCGCCCAGCACGCAACGTGTTCCGTTCAACGAAACGACTGTGTGCTAAACAATGTCCCATGGCGAGGATGTGCTAGACAACTGGGAGGAAATTGACGAGGCGGCGGTGAGTAATCGCGGGCAGTCAGCTCTCTCCAACAACAAATCTTATGACATTTGCCATCCTACCACACAGATCTCGTTGACTTTGCAAAATCAGCTGCAACTGCAAACTAGTGACGATCGTCCAGTTGGCAAAATGAAACTGCTCCAGCGCCCGCAGAGCCTCCTGGAGAGCAACGGCAGCAGCAGCGGCGGCGGCAGCGGCAGCACTCCTTCGCCCAGGCAGATAACCATTGCCAGAAAGCCGACGCCGACGCTGCCGCAGCCAACGGAGGCCGATCTGCAGGCCCCCCAGCCCGTTATGATGGTGCTGCACAAGTCGTCGAACGAGTATGATTCAGCCAGCTATGCCACGCCCACCACCAATCAGACGGTGAAGATCCTGCGGCGACCAGCCCAGGCGGAGGAGCGTCGCGATACGAACGGCATGCGTCCAAAGCAGCCGATCAAGACGCTTAAGCAGCGCGAGCAAGAGTACGCTGAGGCCAGGCTGCGTATCCTGGGCGCGGCCAAAAATCCAGAGGATGACAAACCGTATGTACCTGAAAAATGTTTTACGAGAACTTGACCAAAGTTCATTTAGTTATAGTATTCTACTTTGTTTAGTTGAAGTTGTCCTTTTAGACCAAACTCATTGTGTTTACTTTTCGTTTTAGAGCCGCTCCCAACACGCCAAATGCCAGTGGCAGCACATCAGCGGCTGCCCCGCCCTCGGCACCGGCTGCCACTCCACCTTCTGCGACAGCTAGCAGCAATAGCAATATCAATAACAACAATGGCAGCCATCCAGCGGCGGGAATGCATCGCTCCAGTTCGGCTCCGAAGATGTCCCAGGGGTCGGCCATGTATAATAACTACAATAGCTACTTCCAGGGGCCGCACAATCAGCCGGGCTTGAACTACTACTATCCCCACAATGCGCAGCAGCAGCAGCAGGCACAGCAACAGCAGCCGCCCTCGGTTCAGCCCCATTTTAACCAGCGCCTGCCGCCATATGGTGGTGGTGGAGGTCTCGGTGGCATAGGGATGCCGAGCCAAGCACAGCAGACCCAGACATTGCCCAATCCGCAGCAGAGCTGGTCCCCAGTGGTCGGCGGTAGTGTGTCTGCTGCCCTGCTGCGCCAGCAGTCGCTGCAATCGCCCCAACAACAGCAGCAGCAGCAACTCGCTCAGCATCCGCATCCGCATCCGTTTAACGAAGTCCTGCGATTGCCTCGTGGCCCGAATGGCTCCATTGGCTTTCAGATGCGCCGGTAACAGACTGAAGCGATGAAGTACGGCGCAGTGCCACCATTTCAAGAGCTTCTATATTCATGGCATGTTTATCTTTAGAACCACCACAAAAAAAAAGCAAAAACAAAAATCAAAGCATGCCACAATTCATTCTGAGATTCTGTGTCGCCGAACATTGAGTACGTTTTCGATGAGGCGCATATTCGTTGCTTTATCCCACAGGCTACTACCCAAGCATCAACAACAACAACAAACAAACAAATTTTATGACGGACTACGGTAGATATTTTGTAAATTTACAACTCACACTACACAATTTTGTATAATGCATACTAATAAAAAGAAAACCATAATTTTAAATAGTGACAGAACACAACTAGTGCAGAAAACCACTCTTATTTTGTTGTTTCGAGTTGGTTTTGTCGTTCTTCTAAGCCAAATGTTTGTATCTGAAGTTTTCGTTTTAAGCTTGCCTCGAATTATGGATTTTTAAAACTGATATAGTAAAGACAGATCAGTTTTGACAGTTATGATGTTTACCAGAGAGATATATGATTATTTATTAAAATGAATTATAGAATGATCAAAACCAGTGTGACCCTGACATGGTAAATTTCAAAGGAGTTTAGAAAGCTTTTGAACTTAAATTGTTAGATAAGCTTAAACAGAGCTTTTAGATACCGGCTGATCTTTTAGGAGACCATTAATATTCCAGATCATTCTCTTATTTATTTATTTGTTGATTCCAATTTAATCCCAGCTCAATAGGCGATGCATTTGGCGTTGTAACAGTTTCATTTACCCCCAGCGATCGATCGTTGCTTTTTCAGGGGTCCCAAAAGGCTATCGTCGTGTTTTTGTTATTTGTATTCGCCAATCCTACGATGGAAAACAACAAACAGTGGGAAAAAAGTGCAATTGAGACGACGGGCGGGGGCTCCTTATCAGCCCACGAACACAAACATAATCGGACGCTGACGTCGCGACGTCGTCTACCTAGGCCTAGGCGATAGCCCACATGAAAATATACTTCGATCCGATTCCAGGCCTCAGTTGGAAACGACGCGTCGTGCGGTGCGGTTTATTACTGGATCCGGAAGATCGCTGGAAGTGAAACATAAGCGCAAACATAGGGTTTAAAGCCCCTACTCTCTCTCACACTCTAAAGCTCTCGCTTTCGCTCTCCCTCGCTCTCTCTGTGCGTATATCGCGTGCGCGCTCTCTCTCTCTCTATCTTGTTCGCCAAGCTCAACACGTGGGCGAGCATTATTATCATATATTTTGATTGCTTTGGAAACGTGATTAGTTCTGGTTGTTGTTTTCCATTCGAAATATGTCGCAGCGCGTCCTAGTAATTGGCAGCGGGGGTCGAGAGCACGCCATTTGCTGGAAACTCTCGCAGTCGCCGAAAATCTCGCAGATCTACGCCCTGCCCGGCAGCTATGGCATACAGCAGGTGGACAAATGCCAGAATCTGGACGCCAAGGTCCTGGACCCAAAGGATTTCGAGGTAGGTTTCTGAGGTTGTTGTTCTCGTCCACTCTTTGACCTTGGGCCTTGAGTTATTTAACGGAGCTTAAGGGGGGGCGGCGGCTAATTGAGTTGCAGCTCCAAAAGCAAAAATTCGTCGAATTTTCGGCACTTAAATATAATTTGGTTCCGTTTTATTGCCTATGTGATACATTTTTATGGCTTCCGAACATGAAGACTGTGTGGATTTCATGTTGTCGGAGAGTTTTTTATGCTCAGCGGCCGCAATAAATCTGTAATCGAGACGCTGGAGAGATTCCAGTGCAGATTAAGGTGCAGTCGATTGCTGATAAGTCGCTGATGCCTTAACCCGTTGCTGGGCCACGGTGCTTGATTTGCGATTGCGAAACGTTTGCGAATTGTTTTTCATTGTTGCTGATAAAGTATTGAAACATTATAGTATATTACAGTGTAACATCGATGTAAATATATAAATACATATGTACATAAGTCGTATACATTTTTTAGTAGCAATTTTGCCTTCACTTGTTAAACCAAATATGCCATCGCCATTAACTATCATTATATTTTTACTAAACTTATGAAGGCAACCATAATTTATTTAATCAACAATACATACATATATGCTCGTTTAAAATTTTTAGTCTTTCATTAATTTAATTTTTTTATTTAAGAGTATCGAATTATTTTTAAATTGTCTTTATAAAATATTAATTATAATTAATTGATATTCCATTAAACGAATAGGTATACGGCAGCACTTTTTGGTTTATTCAAAGATAAATGAAAGTGATCTTTCTTTGAAACCAGTTTTTAAAGCTTCATATCTACTTGATTTAGGGTAATTAATTATAGTAAAGCACCGCAAACAAAAGTTATAACATTTAAGTCCGAATGCTTGAAAGTTTTTCCAAAACTATATGTTAAATAAATCAAATCTTGATTCTTACACTACTCTTTATAACTACTAATTTTTTACGAAAATTTATCACATTAATTGCCAATACAGATCCAACTATCAACATATAAATCTCTAAATTTCTTATAATTTTTTTTTTGTCCTAAATATCTTGTTCTATTTTGTAAGACGTTTTTTATTTTAACTTGATATTTCCTTATAAACTTCTATGATATTTAATAAATAAATACATAATATTAGTAAACAATACTTATTTTCTTATTAAACATCATAGAAGAACATAATTGAAACCAATGGGAAGATTATTTAAATAATTTAATTGTGGTAAACCGTATTAGCAAAAATAAATTTGCTTAGAGCCCTTATCTTTAGATAGGGTTATAGGAGTTTCTGATAAATGTTAAACCTTACCAAATATAAACACATTTAGCTTGATAGCAATCCGATCTAAATGATGTTTCACACGAAATATCAAGTAAAGCGAAACTATGATGATGATCCGTAATGTGATCGCAGATTCCCAAACATTTTCGAACACGATACTCACTGAATATGTCAACAGATCGATTAACAAAAGCTGCCTTTGTGTATTTGTTTTTATATTTTGGCTTACGCTTGCTTAGCACTTCTATTTATTGTGTTCAGGCTTAATTAATTGTTTAGATCAAAATTCACAGATTCGCATGCTGGTTTCCATGGAGACCAGCCCCTTCCCCCGCCAAAGATTCTCGAGCCACATTCTCGAGCCGTCATCCGTCATCATCAGTGCCTCGGAGCACCGCGCCTCTGTCGCAGAGGTCGCAACGTTGTCGTCGTGGGCGGATGGGTGAGGTAGATGGTCTTTGGTGTGGTGCTGGGCCGGGATCTCGGTGACGTTGACTCCTGGAAGTTGCGGGTGTAGACGTTGAAGGCAGCTGCATCGTGTTCCACGGTCTTCAGCTCGCCGGTGTAGTAATCCTTGACCTGGTAGGGATGCGTCCGAATGTACTCGAGGGCCCGCAATATGTAGTCCGGCACCTGGGGTATGTGCTCGCCCACGGGATGGTAACCGAATTCATCGGCCACATAGTTGACACTGATCACAGTGCCCTCGGGAGAGGTGTAGCTTGATCCGCCCTGGACGGAAACGCCGCCTAGTCCTGCCTGCGAGGCGGATATTCCATTGGAGGTCTCGTAGGCATACCTGTAGTTGCCATCCCGCTCCACCTGCAGCTCGTTCTGGAGCGTCTTGGTGTTCCGGTCCGAATCTGGGATGTAGGAGGCACCCTGCACATGCAGTACGGCCAAAAGAGCAACGAAAAAACTACACTGTGGGATGCAAAGGGACATATGTACGTTATTATCCATTACGGGAAGGTCCCAGATGCGGCTGGAGCTGGGCTTACAAGTAAATACATGATGGAGGAGGAGGCGGAGGCGGAGGAGCTGCTGTCGCGTTCGAGTTTGGTTCTAAACTACTTGCTCGCTTCGCAGTGGCTTTCGTTTTTATATCCATCCGCTCACCGGTGATTTTTTGGCAATTTTTCTCCTCGGAAACCCAGTTCCGAGCCGCCAGCGCCGCATCTCCGTCTCCGTCTCCGTCTCCACCGATGCGTCGTCATCTTCTCCATGATCCGCCGTTGGCTGCCTTAGTCAGTCATAAATAAAATGATTTTATTTCTTATAAGTATTATTTTATATAGGTATCAACGACGTTATTTGTCGTTGTCGCCGCCGCTGCAATTCCTAAAGTGTGGGATGGCATAAAACCAACCAAAAACAAAACGAAACAAGAGCGACAAAAATATATATATATAAAAAAATAAAAAAAAAATTAAAAAACGGAAAGAAGAGTAATAATATACTTGGAAACATTCGTGAATGGTATGCCCTACTCGAAGGTTGGGGCACTTACAATTTGATATGTATTGTGGCTGATCTTGAAAATCCCATATTGCCTTGCCTGACTTACAGGTCCAAGGAACTCTAAATACCACGACGATCGTTGAACTGCCACCCAAGATCTTTGCATCTGGAATTAGCATTTAAGTTTAGTATTTGAGTGATTGATAGCTATGAATCATATAGCAAAGCTTTATTAACAATACTTTTTGGGTACTTTGTAAATTGTAAAAGCAGTTAAAACTTACCGGGGAATTTGTACAATAGCTTTTTGTAATAGCTTTTTAAAGGAAATGGCCTTTCAATGAAGGGAGCACACTTTTATTACCTTTCAGTTTAAGCCAAATTCGGAAGCCGCCTTGGCTGGCTTAATTAATTTTTCTTTGTTTACCTTAAATTTGCATAGTTATTTTTAGAAATTGCAGAGTTTAATCATTAAGCCTTATAGATATAGTTATTCTGATAAATGATGTATAAAGTGCTATCTTCAAACATATAATTCAATCACGAAATATATCATTACCGCCGAATATAATTTTGTTGGAAGATGTGCTAGAACCCGTCCGACCAATTCAGCAAAGCGTATCTAATTCCCTAACTTATCCGCACAAAAGTGGCAGCATTCCTTGCCAGACCCCAGATCCCATTCTCCCGCACCTCATTTGCATATAATACAGTAAATCATGAGCGCACTCTGTAAAGCATAAAGACGAAAACGTTCTAGCCAAATTTGGATTCTGAGTTTAAAAGTGGTTGATCTCTCTCTCTCTCTATCTATCTCTGCCGGTGATGTCTCACCTGTCTCTCTCTCTGCTTGCCCCCTTTCTCACCTGCCAAGTTCCGGCTGTCATAATCAAAGTCGGTTTCTCGCTTCTTCGCTAACCTTCGTTACGGGAAATTAAAACCTTGGCCGGGTTTGCCAAATCGGATTTAATTTGGAAAGTCAAGTGGCTCAATAAAAACGTCATTTTTCACGACAGCCACCGTGTGAACGTTCTTGAACTCTGGGAATTCGAAACCGGGATGAGTGGCCGTCGCTCCAGGTGCTAAATAGTCTGGAACGCAGCCGAGTGCAATTCGGACGCGTTTCACCTCGGCGGGGTAATCCGACTTTGCGTTGGCGCCAATTTGAATTAGAGCTGTGTAACGATATTAAAGTCACGCCAACCGCGAAACCGGACTAAGTCGATCTCCGATTGCCGATCTCCGGTCTCTGATCAGCGATCCGGGCCTGGGATTAACTTGATTTTTTTACACATGGCTGACATAGCTGGCGCCTTAGTCAGTTCATCGGTGCCAAGACAATGCACTCGCAGACCCAGTTTTATGGCAAAACAATTAGGAAGGCATTAAGTATTTTGGCGACAAATTGACGAGGGAACCGGTTGAGTACTTAGAGGAGTGTTATCTGCCACTCGGAATGTGGTTACAAAAAGTCGAAAACAAAGAAGTTGCTAATAATGATTATGACCCGGTTAGATGGGAAAATCCAATTAATATCGCAGAAAATTATCAGATTGTCATTAAGTCAAATATGTAAATTAGAATGAGTAATTACAAAGTTTTTGCTGGCCTCCAAGATGTTTCGAGAGGTACTTGTTTTCATGTTCAATCTTGGTTAATTTATTTGAAATTCCCTTCAAAATATTTGTTTCAGTGTGTCACCTGTATTAAACAAATTGTGTTGTCAATTAAGTAAATTGATTTGAGCTTCGCCAAATGTGAATTTAACGGTTCTTTGATTATAATCATCATAACCGAATTCAAATTTCTTTAATAATTTTGTTATCGTTATTTACCAAGCTTATTAAGACCTGAATTTGTTTTATGGATTTCCCGAAATTCCTAATGGAATTACTTATTAATAAGTAAATATGTTTTTAAGCCAAAAATGTGCTTATTGTCCCCTTTCATTCGTATTATAATAATACTTTATTTTAAGAAAAAAGAAGATGCACATAAGTCTTGCCGGATCACCCTGTACTTTCTTCACAAGATTATCACCGAAAATGAGTTGTCATTCATTTTGATTATCCTTTTTTCCAGGCCATTGCTAAATGGAGTAAGGAAAATGAGATATCCTTAGTGGTAGTGGGACCTGAAGATCCGCTAGCCCTGGGCTTGGGCGATGTCCTGCAAAAGGAGGGAATAGCTTGCTTTGGTCCCGGCAAACAGGGTGCCCAAATCGAGGCGGACAAGAAGTGGGCCAAGGACTTTATGCTACGTCACGGGATTCCAACGGCACGATACGAGAGTTTCACGGACACGGACAAAGCCAAAGCATTCATCAAGAGGTGAGTTATGGACTATTCAAGTGCTTTAAAGTGAAATGAGACGGGTTACCTCGTTTTTAGCGCTGCGTATCCAGCTCTGGTGGTGAAGGCGGCTGGCCTGGCCGCGGGCAAAGGGGTGGTAGTGGCCGCCAATGTGGAGGAAGCCTGCCAGGCAGTGGATGAGATCCTAGGGCAGCTAAAGTATGGACAAGCGGGAGCTACGCTGGTAGTGGAAGAGCTTCTGGAGGGTGAAGAAATCTCGGTGCTAGCCTTCACCGATGGCAAGAGTGTGCGCGCCATGCTGCCCGCCCAGGATCACAAGCGGTTGGGCAACGGTGACTCTGGGCCAAACACCGGCGGCATGGGAGCTTACTGTCCGTGTCCGTTGATTAGTCAGCCGGCACTGGAACTGGTCCAAAAGGCCGTCCTTGAGAGGGCTGTGCAGGGCTTGGCCAAGGAACGAATCTCCTACCAGGGTGTTCTCTACGCGGGACTCATGCTGACACGCGATGGTCCCCGCGTCCTGGAGTTCAACTGTCGCTTCGGCGATCCGGAGACTCAAGTCATTCTGCCGTTGCTCGAAACGGATCTGTTTGATGTAATGGTGGGCTGTTGCAGCGGGAAGCTGGACAAGCTCACGCTTCAGTGGCGCAGTGGAGTCAGCGCCGTGGGTGTGATCCTGGCCAGTGCTGGATATCCGGAGACATCCACAAAAGGATGTGTTATCTCAGGTAAGCATTTTTGTCGCTTATCTCGCTTGGATTTTTCTAAATTGTACTTTTTAGGCCTTCCTGCTAATAACACACCGACTCAACTGATATTCCATAGTGGCCTGGCTGTTAACAAAGAAAAGCAGGCTCTGACCAATGGCGGTCGGGTCCTTATCGCTATTGCTCTCGACGCTGCCCTAAAGGAGGCAGCTGCGAAAGCCACCAAGCTGGCTGGCAGTATTAGCTTTTCCGGCTCTGGAGCTCAGTACAGAACGGATATTGCCCAAAAGGCCTTTAAAATGTAATTATAAGTAACTCTTTCATCAAGATCCATTGAGAAAATATATATAATAAATAAAAAAAAAGCCTAGAAACTATATTAATGTTGGGCAATTAAAACACGAGAAAATGTTTTAAAAATCTTTACTTTAAATAATTTAGAGATCATTTTCCATTCTATTTCATGTTTCCCATTCATGAATTTAAATATTATCGCTGAAACATAGATATATATATATATCCAATTAGTTATGGCTATTCTACATCTACCCTTCTTCATTTAGCGCTACTGCCTGTGCCCCAGGATTGAGCTACAAGGACAGCGGCGTAGATATTGATGCTGGCGATGCTCTTGTCCAGCGCATTAAGCCCTTGTCTCGCGGCACCCAGAGGCCGGGCGTCCTTGGCGGACTAGGTGGCTTCGGTGGACTTTTTCGCCTAAATGAGCTCAGCTACAAGGAGCCCGTCATTGCCGAGGCCACACAGGGAGTGGGAGCCAAGATTAAACTGGCCCTGGAGCACGAATTGTACGAGAACGTTGGTTACGACCTGTTTGCCCTGTCGGCCAACGATTTGCTCGAATTTGGCGCTGAGCCTGTGGCCTTTCTGGATTACATTGCCTGCGGCAAGCTCAACGTTCCGCTGGCTGCTCAGCTGGTCAAGGGAATGGCCGATGGTTGTCGGGATGCGCGCTGCGCTTTAGTAGGTGAGGAATGAGTCTTTAAGTTAATAAATTAACTTTTAGATTAACTATTAACTTCCATATATGTATACCTTCTAGGTGGTGAAACAGCGGAGATGCCCTCACTCTATGGACCTGGCCAGCATGACATGGCCGGCTATTGTGTTGGCATCGTCGAGAAGTCGCGTGTTCTACCGCGTTTTGACCTTTATCAGCCAGGAGATCTTTTAATTGGTCTCCCGTCTTCTGGACTTCACTGTGCCGGCTTTAACGAAATTCTCACAAGGCTGCAAGACTTGAAAATGAATCTCAAGGATCTGTCCCCCGTCGACGGTGGTGAGGATGGTCTGTCCCTGGCCCATTCATTGGCCACACCCACACGACTGTATGCTCAGCAGCTGCTTGTCCACCTCCAGAAAGGGGATGAGATCAAGTCGGTGGCCCACGTGACCCACGGTCTTCTGAACGATGTGGAGCGCCTCTTACCCGAAGGATTCGAGACCACTCTAGACTTTGGTGCGGTTCCCATTCCCAAGATCTTTGGCTGGCTGGTCGGCAAGCTTAAACTCAGCGCTGGGACTTTGCTGAAGCGACACAACTGTGGCATTGGTATGCTTTTAGTCCTGCCACAGTCTAGCCAGCTGTGGCGCACATCCCTGTCGGGGGCCAAGGTTTTGGGCGTCCTGCAGCGACGAGGAACGACCACGGGACCTACCGTGCAGGTGCGTAACTTTACGGAGCAACTGCAACGCGTAGCCGTTCCTTTCGGAGGCCTTGGAGAACGCGAGCTGCCAGAGGAGCTCAAGAAACTGTCCTCCAATGACGTTGTAACGGCTTCGCGGGCGGATTGCTTTGAAAACGCCGCTGGACGCCGCCTCACCCGAGTTCCCGGTCACTACAAGGACCCCGTTCTTATCTTGGGCACAGATGGTGTGGGCACCAAGCTGAAAATTGCCCAGAAAACGAATCGCAACTCCAGCGTAGGCATCGATCTGGTGGCCATGTGTGTCAACGATATTCTGTGCAACGGAGCCGAGCCGCTTAGCTTCTCGAGCTACTATGCCTGTGGTCAGTGGCAGGAGGAGCTGGCTAAGGAGGTATATTCCGGCGTTCAAGAGGGTTCTCGGCAGGCCAACAGCAGTTTTATTGGTAAGTAATCTTTGACCAAACCTAAAGTACTCAACTTCATAATCACCTTCTTGCCAGATTCGCATATGGCTGCCCTGCCACTGCTGTACGAGCCCCAGGTCTATGACCTGGCTGGTTTCGCCTTGGGTATCACTGAACGCTCTGGTATCCTGCCCCGTTTGAGTGACATTCAGCCGGGAGATGTGCTTATCGGGTTGCCATCGTCAGGCGTCCACAGCAATGGTTTTAGTCTGGTTCATGCCGTCCTCAGGCGTGTTGGCTTGGGTCTTAGCGATAAGGCGCCTTTCAGCCAGAAGACACTTGGCGAGGAGCTGCTCGTGCCCACGAAGATATATGTAAAGGCGTTGGCAGAGTTGCTTTCGCAACCAAATCACGGGATCAAGGCGCTGGCCCACATCACCGGCGGCGGACTCAGTGAGAACATTCCTCGCGTGCTGCGCAAGGATCTGGCCGTGCGGCTAGACGCAAATGAATTCCAGCTACCGCCCGTCTTTGCCTGGCTTGCAGCCGCTGGAAACATTAGTTCCGCTGAGTTGCAGCGCACCTACAATTGCGGCTTAGGCCTGGTCCTGGTGGTTTCCGCTACCGATGCCGACCGAGTCCTGAAAGAGTTGCGATACTCGCAACGAGCTTCTCAGGTCGGAGTGGTGATTGCCCGCAAGGATGCAAAGAAGACACAGGTGGTGGTCCAGAACTTCGAGGCCGCGTTGGCGAAAACCCAAAAGATGATATCTATGCCCCGTAAACGAGTGGCTGTTCTCATCTCAGGAACGGGCAGCAACTTGCAGGCACTCATCGATGCCACTCGCGATTCCGCCCAAGGTGTGCATGCCGAGATTGTGCTGGTGATCAGCAATAAGCCGGGCGTTCTGGGCCTTGAACGTGCCACTCGTGCCGGGATTCCATCCACGGTCATCGCACACAAAGACTTTAAGACCCGAGAGCTCTACGACGACGAGCTGTCACGAAATCTCAAGGCAGCGCGTGTGGATTTGGTGTGCCTAGCCGGCTTTATGCGTATTTTGAGTGCACCGTTTGTGCGGGAGTGGTCTGGCCGTCTCATCAACATCCATCCTTCGCTGTTGCCAAAGTACCCGGGTCTGCATGTTCAGCGGCAGGCGTTGGAGGCTGGCGAAAAGGAGTCCGGATGCACGGTTCATTTTGTGGACGAGGGCGTGGACACGGGAGCCATTTTAGTTCAGGCTGCAGTTCCGATTTTACCCGGAGATGACGAAGACGCTTTGACGCAACGCATCCACAAGGCCGAACACTGGGCGTTTCCAAGAGCTCTAGCCATGTTGGCCAGCGGAACAGTGCAGGCATCACTGCCATCCTAGGCTGTTTTGGCGCCTGGCAAATTGAACGGAATTTACAGGGATAGATATATATATCTGCCGATAAATGACGTTTCCTTAAATACATTTTTAGATATTCAACATTTGCTTGGTAAAGACTGCAAATTATTTTTAATAAATACCAATTATTTCCCTCCTTTGGGAGGCTACATATAACTAATATCACCAATGGTTCGTTTGAAACTAACATTCCATCATAATAGGCTGCTGAAGAGGGAAAATATGCTTTTGCTCGAGGTCTGTTGCTTCTGCTCATTGCTGTTGATATTGGCATTCCGAGTGGGTTGTCGTTTTACATTACGCTGCAATTGCGGCTCCTTAAAAACCCTTTCGGCCATTGTGTCTAGGTTCTGGCGAAAGAACTGATTCTTCAGGATGGGCACCAACAGGTTGTACTTGTCTATGAGCTTGTTCAGGTGCTGGACTTCCTCCTGATGCTGCTGCTTGAATGCCTGCCAGGCGTCCAGATCTTTGGACCGTTGCAGTGGCCAATCGCTGTAGTAGGTACGCTCCTGGCGCACCTTCTCCTTCAGCTGTGCGACAGCCTCGCGTATGTCCTTGCTAAGGCTGATCCACTCCGGCGTGAAGCCGTTGTCCAGCATTATCTTGTTCAGCTTGTGCGTGGTAAAGTCTAGATAGGGAGTCTGCGACTGTGCCGATGACAGCGGCTTCCCGACCCCATTCAGATTGTCAAAGTCGCCCTTGGACATCGCCTCCTGAATGAGATCCTCCACCACCCGCTCGATGCCGTATTTCGTCTTGATGGCGTGCTTGCGAAAATGATTGCCTTTGGACATCAGTGTCTTCTCGCCCGCCGCCGCCTTGCCGATGCGGTGCTCGAGGACGCGCTCTTGCGCCTTCATGGCGCGAACCTGCTGGTACTGCTTCTGTCGCTGGAACGGCGTGCCGACGCCAATGCCCTCGTTAGACAGGTACTGGCGGTGCTGCGGAGCAGTGTGCTTAATATCAAACTCCATGGCTTCGTCCTCGTCCTCCTGAATGTTGCGCCGCCCTTTGGCGAACTTCTCCTGCAGCACCCTGAACGCCTCGTCCACCCGCTGGAAGCGTTCGGCGCTGGCCTCTTCGGTGCCCGAGTCCGGATGCACTCGCTTCACCAGGTCCAAGTAGGCGTGGCGGACGGTATTCTGATCCGCCGACTCGTGCACTCCCAGGATGCGGAAGCACTCCTAGCAAAAAAATGTTGGAGATTATATAATGGGAAAAGAGGCAAGGCAACCATATATCTTTTCTTACCGAATACACCTCGCGGCGTTTAAGGTGCAACAAGCGATAGGAACTTCGGCCTGTTTGGCGAATTAACCCTGCTAGCCACATTGTGAACTGCTCCTTGCTCCTAATAAACTGCCAACATTAAATTCGTTCTGGATTTTGTTCTCAACACACTGACATAAATCTCATGCGTACTACTATTAACAATTGTTTACGTTTTAGTTCCAAACAGCTGTTCTGTTGCAGCTCAGCCCGCTTTCTACCAGGGCTACATTTTGCATTCCCTAAAAATATACTAGATCTTGTTACTGAAAATTGACTTGTACGGAGCCGCGGCCATAAATACTTCCCGTTGAAATATCATTATAAAACTTTCCTTAAGAATCTAAAAAAAAAAACAATATTTTAAACACATGTACATATGTATGTTAAAAAAAGGACAACATCTGACGACTATCCTATAGCTCACATAGCACCGTACTATGGCCGATGGAGCGCAAAAATACTTCCAGTATATTTAAAGCGCCAAAATTGTATTATCTTTTTTTTTTTATTTTTGAAAGTATATTTTCTCTCATTTCCTACCCCAATCTAATCAGATTAAAATCCAATAAGCTAATATTTTTTTTGCGAATGTAACTAATACAATTCTCATGTATATTCATATCAACTGTGTGACATTTATTTATTTATAATTTCTTCCACAGTAGCGTCTTTTCTCATTTCGCGTTGCAAAAATCATAACTTTTGAACCAATTAAGATAATACAATAATTTAAACGCTATTTGACAGGTAAGTGTTGTAAAATGCACATATGTATTAGATCTGTCACGTGATGTGATAGGGTATCAAAGTGAAAAGAATGATTTTTGTTTCTTGAAAACAAATTAAAAAAAAAAATTATTTTTTATATAATTTTTTATGCTTATTTTTAACTTAAAAAAAAAGCTTAATCCTTGTGAAATTCTCTGTCGATTAAGTATGGTTTAAATCGTTTTTGCTATATAGACTTTTTCGATTTTTGCAACGGCTTTTGTTATAGAGGCGCTACTGTGCGTCGGTATAGAGAGATATTTCATCAGGCTTGGATACAATACCCCTTGTCCAATCTTCTCTTGTAGGGTATATTGTAGTATAGGCATTGCAGAATCGCAGTTCGGTTGTCATAAAAACAGTGTCTTCAGATCTCGTCCTGGATCATACAGTGCCCGGTGTGGTAGTTCTTCTAGCTCTGAATTGCCTTCAATCTTATCGCGCTTTGGGATGCAGTGTTCCTGATTAAATATTCTATCGATATAATGATTAAAATGGCACTCAGTGCTGCCGCGGGGTTTGATCTAGTACTTCAGTGGCACCTGCTCATTCTCTTTACCAAGAGATACAAGGTAACGCGATGGATCCCCCCAACACACCCAGGCTGACCGCGAAAACACAATTCAAATATCTCGGCATTGCACTAGACGGCAAGTTGGCATGGAAACCTAATGTACTAAAGTGGGTAAAAAAGGCCACCATAGCGCCATACGCATCAAAGAAGATGCTAAGCAGCACATGGGGCCTTTTGCCCGATCTAATGCTCTGGGTCTACATATCGGTATTGCGTCCGACTCTGCGGTACAGAGTTTCAGTGCCATGGAAATTGTATGTGTTCAACAAGCTTATGGAGAGAACCCAGCGGCAGGCATTGCTGTGCATAACAGGGGCGCTTAGGTCAACCTCCACAAAAGAGCTCAAAACCATAACCGGAATTGATCCCCTAGATTTCACGCGCAACTGACAGCAGGAAAGGCGGCACAACGCCTAGCTGTATCAGGAAAAATGCGCTACAAGGAATCGGGCACTGTTCAATTGGTCGAGACATGAGCAGTATATCTGACTACTTGGTACCCAGAACGTGCCCGGATGTCAAAGCTACAACATTTATTGGACCTAATGACTGGCTTTGCGGGCCTCCAAGAGAAAATCAATCTTGCTTCTCAAGGACCTCGAAAACCGCGTTAATATTCTCTTGGTTCATTCAGAAACATCTAAACAACTAAGGGCCGTATTGGCCACTGCTTGGCTCCATGATGACCGTCCGAATTAACTTAACCCAACCTAACCTAATGCCCCCGTTTTTCCCGAACATCTTCCTACATGGGTAGAATGCCACTCTCGCTTACTTCAATCTTTCGTTGATGTTTGGTTTCCATGACAGCTTCCTATCCAGTATTACTTTCAGATACGTTGCTTGTTTTAATAGCTCTAATACTTTACCATCTACACTAGTCGGCATAATTATTTTGACGGAAAACAAACGGTTCAAGTTTTTATGTAACTTTGCAATGGTTTAATACAACTCAATGATTTTTTATTCTGTATTACTTAGTGCTAATAAATGCTAAAAAAAAAAAAATTAATTCAACATTTTGTTTTATGAACTTTAAAAGATATAAGCTAAAGTAATTTTCACGTGGTGGCAGACGTATTTTGTCAAGTACCTTTTTATATGAATAACAAAGTTTAAGCTTAAAAAATTAAAGGCAAAATAAGGGATTTAGTAAATATATAATATTCTTTAGTTTCTATAACTTTTTCCAGGCGTCCCGGTACTGAATCGATTAAATTTTGGATGGTCTCTGGAGATATCTGTTCCCAAAGGGAAGTGACCTCAGAAAAGGTCTCCTCTCTGGTTTTATTCAACGATACTGTTTTTTTACGTTTCATAAGAGACCAGACGTTTTAAGTCTGGACTTTGAGGTGGCTAGTCCAAAGTAGTAACACAAACATCCTTCAAAAATGATGTAATCATCTTGGTTTTGTGGCATGGGGCGTTATCCTGTTGCAGAATGATGGATTGCCCAATAAGCCTGTCTCCAGAAGTAAATGCATTATCATTTAGAACCCGTAAATATTGGCCTTGGTTCATCGAGCCAGCGACAGGAACGAAGTCACCCAGTCCATTATAGGCCACACATTCCCGAAACATCACAGAGCCTCCACCATGGCTTACTTTTTGGTAAACGGGCCTTTCTGCCTTTGTTCCTTCCATTGGTAATCTTTCAGAAAACTGATTTTTTTTATGAATTATACTCAAAGTAGCTTTCATCTGTCCAAAGAACGCTCCTCTAGAACTCCTTTGGCTTATGGACATAATCCTTTGCGAAAGACAGTCTTTTCAGCTTGTTTGCTCTTGTTATATACGGTACTTCCTTGACTTTATAAGTCCTAAAATCACATTCTTTTAATCGTCGACGGACTGTGCGCTCACTAATTAGTGTCTTAGATGTCAAATTAAATTGATCTGCAGCGGATTGGGGTTTTAGAAAAACATATCTTTTAGGAAGAACATTTTTCTTAAATTCCCGTACAAGGACTCGGTCTTCACTGAGATCTGTTTTGCGCTTAGCACCTGATCTTCTTAAGTTACGCATGTCATTATGGTTTTTCAACTTTTTAATTTGATAGTGCACAGTTTGGCGCGAGACTTTAAACTCATTGGCAGTCTTTGACTGCTATTCCAGCGTTAAATCTAGTAACCAAACTTAGCTCAGCCGTTTTACCCATGTTATTTAATAGTTTTATAATAACTTTCTATTTTAATAACAACGTTTAATATTGCTCAAAGTTAAACACAGAAGTTCTTTCATTCAATATTTTATATTATGTATATAATATATAGTTATGTCGATGCTAAGGCCCAGTTATTAGGAGCCCCACACGTACTAGATCTTCCTCGATCTCCACGTCTCTTAGGGTCAGGAGGCTATTTCCGGGTCCGATGTCGATTATATAAGAGCTGAACTGTAGATGGCTCAATTGCTAGTTGAGTTCCACGTTTATAGCCAAAGAGAAGAAAGCTAGACTCTTGATAAGGCTTATATTTATTTAAACGTCCG
>VNJR01003939.1:0-124022 GCA_008042585.1 Drosophila punjabiensis
CTAGCTTACCAGATATAGCGGGCAAATGGCTAAACTGGCAACGCTGGTCATTAGAGCTGGGATACTATCGATGGTCGCGCCATTCGATAGTTTCGATGATTTCAAAGCAAAAATTCGATAGTATCGATAGTATAGTCATATTTACTTCATTTTTTTCCATATAAAGGTTTTTTGTTTTTTAAGCTATATACATAATAAAAAAAGGTAAAAAAAAATCAAAATTATTCTTTCTTATCATTAACATAAATTATAAGGCAACTTCAACAGAGATTATAAAAATTCAGGTCATTTTTTATATAAAATTAAAAAAAATAAAAATTATTCTATCCAGGAATTTTTCTGCAAAAATAACAATACATATGTCCACATTATTCGCCTTAAGCGAAGCTCTGCCATTATTTATGACGAGTCCAGCCTTGCTGAACATACGTTCCGACTCAGTGGAGGTTGCGGGAACACATAAAAATTTCGGCACCAACACCTTTCAATTTAAGTTAAGCTAAAATGCGCTTTTATTAGAAAAGATATAATATTCAATTTTTTTAATATCTCTTACCCAAATTCCGCAACCAAACCTCGTGTTTTGTTGTAATGTCAGTTGTCAGTGAAGTTTAAAAATGCCCAGCACCATCGATAGTGTCAAAAAACTATCGATGGTGGCTCAGAAAAGCAACAATTCGATATATCGATAGTGCCATCGATAGTATCCCAGCTCTAGTCGGGGGCCGCGTGTGTGCTGTTGAAACGAAAATTCGGAAAAACAAAATTGAGTTGAAAACGAAAAATCAAACAGCATTTTTTCTTGTTTTTTTTTCTGTTTCACACACTGCGATACCTAGTTTTTTGCGGTTCTGCGACGAGATTGAAGTTTGGTTAACACACACACACACAGCAGCAGCAACAACAACAAGAAAGTGCGTGCGCGTGCAGAAAAATAACGAAATTGTGGGCGAATCAACAAGCAAAAGAGAATGAGCGATGATGAGGAGAAGAGGCAAAAGCAGAGGCGGTTGTCGTAGTACTAGTACAAAGAAGAAACTGCGAAAACTGCTTGTGAAGTGACAACAACAATCATAATAATAACAACAACAACAACAGCAACAATCCGTACCAACCGAAAGAGAAACGCAAATAATAAAAACACAAAAGGAAGAAGGTAGAAAGAGTTAAAACGAGCGCAAAAATACATGTAGCAACAACAAAAATAACACAAAAATTAAGTTAAAAAGTCGTGAATTCATCGCAGTGCATACACACCGACACAAACACACTCAATGCAAACACACACGTACATGAGCGCGCTGCACATGTGTGCGCCCGTCTAGTGGTGTGAGCGAGAGCGCTCTGTGTTTGCTGCTGTGCGTTATTTATTTTATTTTTCGTTAATCATATTTTCGCATTTGGCGAATAAGTTGGAAAAGCGACAATAAAACAACAATATAAATACAACGGACAAGCAGAGCGCACGAGAGCAGAGCAGCAGCGCCAAGCAGTTTGCACCACTTGAAAGAGGTATTTATGTTTGTCTCCCGTTCGCTTCCCATTAAAATTCCCCATTTTGTCCACTAGGAGTAGGAATATTCTTATTAGATCAGCAGCAGCGACTTCTTTTTCGTCTGTTTTGCTTCTTCTGTTGCTTCTCACTCAATTCGCCGTTATTTATGTAACAAGTGTGTGCGTGCTAAATGAAGTGCTCTCGCTCGTTCGCTCGCTTGCTCTCTTTCCACAGCCACTGCCTCCGCTGCCCCTCCACCTCCCCCTCCTTCCCCCTTCTCTCTTTCGTTCTCTGTGTTTGATGATTTGATTTTGTTCACTTAGTAAAGTTGATTTTTATATTTTATTGTTGTCCGCTGTAAATGTGGCTGCCACCCAAAAAAATAAAAAATAATAAAGAAGAAATAAAAATAATAAAAGCTCCACCGCAAAGCGCATTGAACTGGTTTATGTTGTGCTCGCTTCTTCTCTGCTCCGCTCTCTCTCTCTCTCCTCCTCTCTGCTTCTCTTCTGTCTCTTTCTGGCCCTGTCTTCTGCCTTGCTCTCACTCTTGGTTATCAACATTGACAATGATGCCAGAAGAAGAAACAGCTACAAAAGCAGCGGCGTGGCAGCGCAGCAGCAGAGCGAAATTTGCGGATCTTTTGAGCCGAACTTCTCATTCTTCTTTGGGATTTCTCTTCTGCTCCCCACATTCTTCACTCCCCGTTTCTCTCGCCACTTGTATCCATCCATTCAACTACAGTAGTTACTTTGAATGATCAACACGTGTCAAAAATTTGTTTTTTATGCTTGTTATTATCGTTGTAACTGCATTATATCGTAAAGTGCTCTTGATAAAAGAAAATTAAACTTCTGATTAATTTCGTAAGCCAATTTGATGGGAAATAATATGACTTAGTTATGCTTTTCATATAAAATATATTTTCTAATCGCAATTTCTGTACGAATGAAAATTTTACATTCAGAAGTTTCACGTTTTGGACTAATTACATTGGAAAACGGGTCTGATAAGAAAGAACCTTTTGGGACTTGGACTTGGCAAAAACCCTGAAATGAAAAACCACAACCGGGATCGTAATTCATTCCACAAAGCAATAACTTAACGGTTTATTTATGGCCTGCTCCCGTTTCGTTTACTTTGTTTTCATTTTAAAACTATTTTCCAGGGAAGTTTGCCGCTTGTCGTCTCAGTGGAAAACACGTATTACAGCTCACAATGCAGCCCACTGATGACTATAATTAATCCGCCTTGCCACGACATGTGTATGTTTATATATGAGCATACATACATGTACATATAAATAATACATACATACATGTACATATGAATCTGTCAGACTTAATTTTCCTAATTTTTTCTTAACAAATTAAGACTTAACTACGATTTTTTTTGAATTCGAGATGTGACAAGCTCATCATTTAAGAGTATCTTTGACCTTATACGCAGGCAGCGCTTTAATTATACCTAAAACTCTTTATCTTTACGGACTTACAGGCTGGTGTGGCCAGATTTCAGAGTGTTCATCAAAAATCTATATGATAATGCCTTATTACACTGTCATCTGTGTTTGTTTACATCTCAAACAGCTGCAAATTGAAAATAATATTTATTTGTATACTTGATTTATGATTTTCTAAGACCTAACAATGTTGTCTCCTTAATTTGATGTATTGTATGATTTTTTGCCAGTAAAAGCCATGTTTCGACTATACTTCACTCCGCCTATCTGCAGATATTCAGAGGAGTGTCGAAAGGTTTAATTTTTTATTGAAATATTCACCCGATTAAAATGGGCTAGTGCGAGTTTTCATTCTAGTATTTTCCTTATCTTTACTGCTCACCGACTTGCTAAAAAAAAGGCCAGTGAAGATATGTATTTACATCAACTACATTTTAAATGTATTTTTTATTATTATTTTGTATCATTTATATTTTTATTACTTTAATGTATTTAAGAGTATTATTTATTTAATATTGACATTTACAGTGTGACCAAAACAACAAGAAATTCACTTTCTCAGTGTGAGCTTGCCATTTTGCTTATTCGAATGTCCTTTCAATGCTTTCCCTTGGCCTTTCCCTTGCCTTGAATCATTCACCTATTGCAAAAGGTCCGTATGGAATTAATTGGTTGAATTATTTATGAACATGGCCGATCGGTTTTGGCCTTAATTGGAAACGATTTAACGGTAATTTATTTACAATGCAATTTCAGCCATCCCTGTTCTGTCCCCCCCTGTCCGGATTTTTGTTTTATTTTTTTTTTTTGTTTGATTCGGGTTTCGGCTGCTTTTATTCTATTTGCTCGTGTAATTAGTGAACGGAAATTGTTTTGTGCGTCACATGTGTGTGGTGTGTGTGTGTGTGAAGGTCAATGGGGCAACTCGTTATCGTTTTATGGCCACTCCTCCGCAGAGGCCCACCTGAGACCAACAAACCAAAATCCAAAAACAAAAACAGCAAAAAAATATATATACAAAAAATATTCAAATTATTTCCGATCAGTAAAATCCCCTCATATCATCATATTATTCTCCCGACTGTAAACAAATCGAAAGAGAAACAAACAAGAGTTTGTGCTGCATTATCGGAATTCCGAAAATGACAACGAAAATTTTCCAAAAAATTCTTCTCTTATCAGCAGCAAGTAAAATTCACTTGTTTTTTGGGGGTTTATTCAGTGTGTTGTTTATCTGGCTTTGTGAATTTATTTTGAATGAATTTATTTTGAAGAACATGCACATATTTATGTGAAATTTCTTATAAATATTTTGTTTTGTTGGAGGAAGTTGGGTATTTCCTATGATTGTGATTCTTGTTTGGCATGAGTCAGAGGAGCCGAGAGCCCCAGGGTCCAGATAGGGTTAATCTTTTAGTTACCAAGAGGCAACTCGGTAGAAATAAGCAACAAGTTTAGTTAAAACCATTCATGCAATCATGAAATTTAATCAAAACAATCCTTTAAAAATTCCAATTTTAACTTGATTTTTGTGGAATATTGTTTAATTTGATTTTCTGATTTGTTGCAGGTTCCGCCCTCCCCCAATTCCATATGCAAAATGTCTAGTCCCGACGATAGAATACCAATACACGGTAAGTGGGAACGAAGGTCCCTGCAATCCAACCCTAGATAAACAGGGCTCTAGTTCAGGGCAGTGCTGGGCGGTTATTATATTACATATATCCTTCGTATGTAACCTGCATATATAGTAGCATTAAAAACATTCGGAATACATAACTCAAAATGTACACAGACACTCGCACACACACACACACACACACATGCTCAAACAAAAGCTTACACAGCACGTGTGCCTATGTGTGTGTTTGTTGGCTTCCAAAAATAACTGTAATAAGCACATACACAAAAGCGGGCCAGAACTGCGCTGTCAATGATGATGCACACTGGTCCAAAGTTGACGAAAAACAAGTTGGGAATTCTAAAGCACATAAGGAAAAAGGTTAAAATTGACTGCAAATATCAGCTTGGGAATTATAAGGCAGAGTATAAGCAAAATCTTATCAAATCCTTAAAATTAGAGGTTAAAAAAGAAAGAAAAAAATTATTTGTATACATTTCGGACCACTTTGAACAACTCTTTCATTAAGAAGCTGAACCACAACCATGAACTTACTACTTACTTACCTTCCAATGGCATATTTAGCCGCTTAGTATAGGTGTTATTGGCGTAATGCCTTACGATTTTGTTGATTTAATCCATTGAGTCGTCTATATGGCCATTTAAGCAAATGTTTAAGCCTCTATGTAGGCCGACGTCGATGTCGAATTGACAGAATGGCTTGGAGCACAATGGCCAAAACTATTCCCTAAGTAACTAACTCCAGTTGCGATTGTTTTATATGGCAGATGGTGATGAACACTCGCTGTGATGAAGAACACCAAGTATTTTATCGTTTCCCTCCTCCCGCACCGTTTTTAGCGGCTGTCAATCAAATCAGTTAAATATTTGCACAGCTTGGAACCACTGTGCGTTTGTTGCTCCTGTTTCTGGTGGCAGTACACTGGGACAGTGGGAAGTGGGAAAGTGGGGAGTGGGGAGTGCTGCCTACTAACTTTTTGTCCCGGGCAGGCCGAGAACAACAACAAGAACATTGTCCATGGTCGGGTCGTCAACGTCTCTTTCGTCTCCATCATGGCACGCAGATAGATATAGATATATGTATGTAGGATGGGCAGGGGAAAAAAATGGGAGGCTTCTTTGCCAAGGTGGTTGGTAGTCTTTGTCTTGGACAGTGCTGCCCCGGTTTTCCATCCCAAAAAATGAAACCATCTTTAACTTTAGAGCAGCTTAAGTAAGCTTTTAAGACAGAGAGATATTAACAGCAAATGTTTGCTACAAGATAGGTTACTATATATCCTGAAAATATTTATTACCTAAGGCCTGACATTTCTTAAAGTTATGTTTTGTATAGTTTCCATATCTTAAATTCGTTCCCATATTTTCTTAGATCGTTATGTATTGGGAAAAATAATTTATGGCTTAGGAAAGTAGTTACTTATAATAATAATACACATTTTAAATACTTAAAAAAATTAAATTACGTAAATTTTATTTTATATTTAACCTGACTATATGTTTAAGCTTGGATATTTATATGGCATTTAAGTTATCTTTTTTTTAGAGGGAAAAGAGCCCTTTTTTACATATAGAAACTTGTTGTAGCTTTGAACATTTCCTCATAAAAACAAGCTGACCTGACAGCACTGGTCCTGGACGCTTTTCCTTTTGGCCATCCATCGAAACCACTGCCAATGCCAAGCACGTGGATGGGCGAGAAAGTGGGTGGGATTTTAGGGGGCGGTAGGGAGATGGCTTGGAGCCCCGTAATCTTCGCTTCGTGCTCAGCGCTCTTTCCTCTGCCTCTGCGCTCGCTTTCGCTCTCTATCTCTCTCCCTCTCTTCTCTCTCTCTCTCTGTGTGTCTGTTTGTTTGCAGCCAAAAAGAAAAACATTCGTTTATCGATTTTCGTCTATTTTTAGACACAAAAGCAACAGCAACAAAATTTACTTGCCTTTCAAATGAGTGGTGTAAATGTGTATGTGTGTGTGTGTGTACTGGGTGTGCTGGGTGTGTGTAATGTAACGGCAATGTTGACTGACGGCCGGACCCGGAGACCCGGGCCACAGCTCCTTGGCTCTTATTTTGGCCACGTGCAATCCGCAGACGCGTCCGGAGGTCCCGGGAAAACCGAGGCTCTCCTTCAATGGTCGAGGGCCTAATTTCTTAGTAGCTTTTAGGAGCCTCAAAACTGTTCGTTGTATTAATAATACTCTCCCCATCGATATTTTAATTACTCATTTACCACTTTAAAGTCACTCATCCAAGACAGGAGAGAGTGTGCGAGCGAACGATCTTCATGTGCGTCCCAAAAAGCATTGATTTGTTGTTGTAAACTCAAATTTCTTTAGTATTGCTTTTGTAAAGAAAAGAGCAGTGGAAGTCGATCTAGGAACCAAAGCCTTAACTTGCCTCAGGACTCTGTTCGAAATTTATTTTCTAGTAATCATTGTTCAAAACATATTATTTCTGAACAAAGCTTGTACTCAATATTTAAAGATATTCAATTAGAAGTAGCAAAATTTTCGATTATTATTTACAAATTTTCAACGAGTCCATTTTCGCTGAACTAAAGCTGTAATTAAAACTTTAGTTGCCAATTTTAAACGGCCAATTGACTGACTGACTGACTGACTGACAACTGAACTCATTAAAAACTAAGTGTAAAGTTTGCTAGCAGCAACGATTTGCTAATGAAAACTATTTACAAACTTTCAAAGAGTTCTCCTTAAAAACTTTCAATTGTTAAATTGTTTGCATTGCCGAACAATTCACAAAAGTTTCCTCTTCTCACTCAAACTTGTAATTAAGCATTTTGTGAATTTTGTATTTTATTTTCTTTGGCTATATGAAGTTTTGCAATAAAATTTAATTTTTATATTGAAGTTTTCATTTGGCTTTGATATAAGCGTTCCTTTTTGGTAGGGAATATATATATTTATATATAGAAAAATCCCAGTTCGAGGGGATTGGAATTGATTGTCTAAGACGCAATAAGTGAAAAGTTTTTCCCTGGTTTGTTGCTACTTTTCGTGTGTTTCCATTGTGAAACACGCAGCACCTGCAAGAAGAAGGTCGACTGACTGACTGACTCCCCCTAGCCTTAGCCTTAGCCTCCCTTTTCTCCTCCCCCTCTCCCCTCTATTATGCCCCCTGTTGCCGCCGCCCCTGCGATTTCTTCGGTGCCAGTGGAGCATTTATTGTAATGGCATTCCAAGAATAAAACTTGGCTCAGTGTTGGTTCGGTGTGTTGTTGTTTCGTTTGAGCTGTTATATATAATCGTTAGGGCCTTATGTATGTATGTATGTATGTATGTATTTAGCCCCCAAAACCCACCCAAAAACCCCTGTCTTCTATGTGAGGAGTAATCATATCGAGAGCAGCGTCGCCGCCGCTGCGTTTATTTATTCATTTCATTTACTTACAGTGCCAGCTCAAAACGAACAAAAATTGGACTTTTTAGGTATTGCAAATTGCCAGAAATTAGATGAATCATTTCCTAAATTAAGCCACCTTGAATATTTAACATTGAACATATAGAACCTCTTGCAAACAATTGAACAATATATATATATATAGGTACATATAACTTTGTTTCAATGTTGTTTTTTTTTTTGTTTTGTTTAAGCGATTTTAGCTAATTAACCTATTCAAATTAGTCAGGAAATGTTTATTTCAGTCAGCATATTGACTTATTTTCCAAAATTAGCACACCTTTGTTTTTGGAACAAATGCAATGGTATTGAAAATGTTTGGAAAAACCCGGCTTATCAATGTATCTTTTACGTGTTTTTATTCTACTGTTAAAGTTTATTTTAAACTTTATACAAAACATTGGAAATATATTTCATTCAAATTTTTGATTGCATATTTAATACAAGTTTGATTTTCAACAAAAGTCACTGTCATTTAATTAAACCTTAGTTCTATGGGTCGACATTAGGTTTATAAAGAAAATATATATATATATATATGATATGATATTTTTCCATTAAATACAGCCCTTTTTTAATCTTGATTCTTTGATTCCAGTGTAGAAATTCTTAAAACAAAAAAAAAAAAATGTAAAGCTAAAAGTATATTAAAAAAAAAATATTTAGAAATATTTAAAAACTAGTTTTTACGATTGGAAATCAGTTGTTGTGTGTGTTCCTAATTTTAATTTCAAAAAATGTTAAGCAAAGTTATACCATTAGTGCTTAAATTTTTTCCACACAAAAACCATGTAATTTTTTTAAATTTAATTTTTGTTGGCGCTTAGTGGCCTAGAACTTCAGCAAATGCCACGCCCCTCGCCTTATATTGCCTCGCCGCCCATTTTCCGAAACAACAACAATAAGAATAATAACAAAAAAAAAAACATCATTTTGCCGGCGCTCTTTTTTGTTTTTGTTTTTTGGCCTGGCCCAAAAGTTTTGTTTTTGCTGTTGTCGTTTCTATTTTTAGAATGCGCGCGCTGGAAATTTACCCACACAGTACGCGTACAATCGCAGGCAGCTCACACACACACCGAAACGTTGCTATCACTCAAAACAAACTTATTGAGGAAGGAAAAAAAGAGACGGCGAAAGAGAGTGATAGGTGGAAACAGGGTGAGAAGGCAGGAGAAGAAGGAGCATTTCAAGCTGTTCTCTCGGTGTCGTTTTCTCTCTCTCTCTCTGTTATTGTCGTATCAATTTCCAATTGAATTTCAGTTTCAATTTCAATGACACCAGCGCCCCTCTCATAAAATTTTATAACGTTTTTGTGCTTTTCATGTTTTTTTTTCCACCTCCTCCTCCGCCGTCACACACATACACGTGCTTTTGTTTTTGTTGTGCCATTTGGTTGCTTGGTTTCTATGTCAACACAGAAATTGACCTTGAAGTTGAAAAAGCCAGCAGAAGGAAGGTGGGTTGGGGAGCTGTGGGTTAGAGGGAGACAGGGTGAGCGAGAAAGAGCAGGCCAGGCAGGTTGCTACGCATTTACTTTTATTCAAAACTTTGTTGCCGAAAAAAAATGAAACGAACAGCTGATTGCAAGCAACTCTCTTGCTCTCTCTCTCCGCCAATCTCTTTTTGGCACCTGCAATGCGAGTGCACTCAAAGAGAGAAAGACAGTACAAAAGATCTAAATGGTTTTCTCTCTTCTTGGCGGTGATCACATCAACTTGCCGGTACCCTAGAAATTCTAGAATTGTAAATAAGCAGAAATAAAACAACTTAAATTATATTTTATTAAATAAAATAAAATTACCATAAACAATACCATTTTCTTTAAGCTACCATATAGGGTATCCAAAGTTCTACAGTGCCCACCATTTCTCTATTTCATTTGCATGAAATTTCAATTTCGTCTTCCCGTCTTAAGTTCACACAATACCGCAACACGTTAGATGATGTTGCTTGCCAGTGTTTGGGTGTTTTGTTTTCCCATGAATTTTATCTTGTTTCACTGTTTGTACTCGTTTTCCCGTTTTCCGTGCTTTTGTGCAATATGCGCTGCGATGATGTGTTTCTGCTGCCGCTTTTGTAGCAGTGTGTTGCCACTTCTAAATATACTCCTAAAGCCATGCACGATTTATAAATGCGTCTAAAAATAGAACGGCAAGGCAGAGCGGCCAACAGCGCAGCAAGCAGCGCAGCAGGTCATGGCCTGTTCAGTTAGATATGCACCGACATGCACACACATGTACGCGCACAGAAAGGTGCAAAATAATAGTACTTTCGTAATATTAAAATTATTTATCATAAAGGGTTTATCAAAAAAATATAAAACCGTTTTTTGGTATAATATTCCAGTAAAACTCGTAATCCGTATTGTTATTTTATTAGTTATAAAATAAATTAACAATTACTGACAACCCTATTAGCTTAACCGTACCTGTATGTACATTTATGTACGTATTCATATACAAACAAACACATACATATGTACTTACACATATCCGACTTATGCACATGCGTTTGTGCTTTTGTTTTATTGCTGCTTTGGGCTTTGCTCTTTGTTGTTCTATTTTTAGCCTCATAGCCACATAGCCCAATATTCAATTGGAATCAATTCTAGACCAAAAACTCGACTTTGCTGATTAGATCAGCGCGGGAATGAGAAAGACCAGAGGAATAATATTGAGAGAGCGCCCGTGAGAGCAAGAGACATCATTACTAATTGGACTTTTCGGTTAGTCATACTCTTGTGTTGTTGTTGTTCTTGCTCTGAATTTTATTGGCGCGCAATTAGTCCAGGCGAAAAAGGGAGAGAGCACAGAGAAAGAAAGAGAGAGCCACAAAATATTTATCAATGAAACATTTTTCAACCGATTTTCAGCTAGCCTCTATTATGGCGGAATTTTCATCATCATTTTCCTTTTTGGCAGCAAATCAAATTAGTTGAGCGGTGCTAAAATACAGAGTGCGAAAGGGAAGCAGCGACAGCGAGTGAGTGGAATATACAAAGAGTGATAAAGTAAGCGATCGGGGAAGAGGAGAAGACAAGTTGATGGGCCGTCACGTGCGACAAAACTGGGGAGAGAAGAAGAAGAAGTAGGAGACGCCAAGAGGAATTTTCGTTGTAATCGCTGTTAACATGTACAGCACAAGGTTACTTAAAATAGTCAACTTAAAATAGGCAGCGTACACTGAGAGAAACAACTTGTGTACAATATTTTTAATTGATGATTAATTATTGACTAGATCTTATTATTTTTTCTCTCTGTGCACGGTACACATACATATACACAAATTCCAGACCATTGAGGTCCAACTGGTCGACTAAATACGTTTTAGATTTATTTTTAAAAGCGTCTGATAAGCGCGGCCTTATCTACATAATCAGGCAAGAGCGAGGGCGAGGGCCGAGAGTGAGAGCGAGAGCGGTAGAGGTAGCGGTAACGGTAACGAAGGTGTGTGGCCCCGTGTCACACCTCCTCAATACGCGCTCTGGCTCGCTCTTTCTCTTGATTCCGCACTATATATACATATATAATTATATACATAAATACATACATATATGTAGAGATATCCCTCTCCGAAACGATTCAATTTCGCTCGCTCAGTTTTGTGTTTACATTGTCAATTCGCAGATCTGCCACCAGAAGCCGGAAGCGATGAGCGATTGCTGCACATAACGCCGGGCACACTGACATTGGACTTCAAGCCCCATCCAGCGGTGGATATCAATCAGCAGATCATGGAGGTGAGTCTTAAATCCAATCCCTCCTGTCCCCCTCTTCCTTCCCTTCCATACCACACTAATCAGTGGTATTGTCATAGTCTTTAAGATATCACCTTTGATCAGAATATCACATCAGATGGGAGAACGCCAAGTGAAGCATTGGAAACCAATTTAGCGACGATTCGTTAATCGATTATGTTTTCTTCTTCAATTCCAATCCGTTTGAATCTTGTGAAATCGAAATTAATGACAGTGAATGAGTCATAAAGTTTATATATTGTTGATCAGCATCAACAGTCAAGTCGATCTAGCTATGTCCGTTTTTGCTCTCAGTGGAAGTTTTTAGATTGAGTTCTTTTTATTACATACTACCTGTAAGCTTAAATTAGAAGTTACCGAGATGGATCCATTTTAAACGATATAACACATGTAACTGTGAACCTAATAAAGGTTTTGAGTTAAAGATGTTGCTGAGGAAATTAAGCTTGGGCAACCTCATCCAATGTTTAATTAAATAATAAGAATAATAATAAATAATGCTAATCATCAATTAAACTACAAGTGAGCGCCAATTGTTGATTTCTACAAGTCGTATATGAAACACAGTTCAAATCGAAAGTACATTTTGTGCAGAAAGTTTATGAGAAATATGGAAAAAAGATCTTTACTATCGTAGTTGTAATAGTTATTCGATAGTCAGTTATCAATATAAATATAAATTTCATGTTTAAGCACCACAAAGCTTTGTTTAACCCTTCGGTTTTAATGCTCAGCAGCTCTCTGCATCATTTTCATTAGCCATTGACCACTGCCGGACAGCTTTCTGTCCAGTTCCTCCAGCTGGCAGGCGTTTTTTCCCCCGTTTCTGGTCCGTTTTATGTGGCTGCTGCCGGTCGGCTGTTGTTTTATTTTTGTTGAGCTTTTTCGCCTTCCGCTTTATTTATACTTTATTCGCCGCCTGGTTCTTCTGGCTCCGGCTCCTAGCCATGCTCTCATGCCCTGTGTCCATGCCCGTGCCCGTGCCCATGCCCGTGCCCATGCCCATGCTCTCCTCCATAGCCGCATGTGTGCGTCCGATGGCGATGCTGCGGCTCCTCTCGTTGAGAGTCTAAATTTAAACGCGTGTACAACTTAATGATTCTATATTTATTGTTTTCACTACGAAAATATGTATGAGTTTTTGCGCATTTTTTAAATAAAATCCTCTAAAAATAGACGGAAACCGAGTCAAGAGAGCCGCACAGCGAGCGAGAAAAGTCTGAGCGGTGGGATGTGAAGGCGCCACTGCCTATGATGGACATGCTTAGAAGATGATTTTCCAAAAACTTATTTATAAATACTGATACTAGTTTTATAATTAAATCGGATTAGAATTTTTTATTCAGAAATTTTATCGATAAATATCGTTTTAAAGTCGCAAATTTAGAATTTTAATGCAAAAATTGTATCCATAAATATCGTTTTAAAGTCGCAAATATTGTACTTTTTTTTTATTTTTAAAATGCCAAAAATAAAAAGAAACAATAATATTTTTAGTCATTTTAAAATGCAAAAAGCTGATTTGTTACTAATGCTTTTTTTCTGACAATTTTTTAGATTTTTAAACTTTGTTTTTATAGACTTAAATATTTCACGCATTTTCTTTTTAGCGAATGATGGTTCAAACTCATAAATACTTCGATACGCTGGGCTTTTTATTAATGAACAAGAAAATATTAGTAAAAAAAATTTTGCTTTATTTTTCAAAATTTGTAAATTGAAAAATACAATTATTAAAAAAAAAATTAAACTCAATATGCTTACAATAATGGTTTCCAAAATTAAATTTTTTGGCTTTTCTGAGACCGATTCCCGATTGGATCCCATGATAAAATGGAAATTGCAAAGGGAATACAACTTTCGGTTTCTCAGAGTGAGCTTTCTTGCTTGTTAAACTTTTTAAAGTCAGCTTTTAGCATTTTTTTGCTCTCCCGTCCGTCCCTCTGTGTGCCCACTGTAGGTGGGGCATATGATGGCCAGCATGTGCATTTTGGCCCACCTGCTTGAGACGCCCCCCCTTTCGCCACCGACGCCCCTGCCTCCTTGTGCAGCTTCGTGCTCTTGTTCTTCCTCGTATTTCTGGTGCTGCTTGCATTCAATTTATAGTCTCGGGGATTTATTTATGCCTCGATTTTTGGCTGCAGTTTGCCTTCTTATTTTTGTCGAGTTTTTCTTCTCTCTGCTCTGCTTCTGCTTCTTCTTCTTCGGCTTTTCTTGGTTGCTGTTCGTCGCATTTCGTTTGTTTTGTTTTCGTTTGAAATCTTTATTTTTAGGGTTAAAGAGTGTTTTATATGCGGCCCAATGGTCTTCTTGTTCCTCCTTCTCCTCCTCCTCCTCCTCCTCCTCCTCCTCATTTTTATAATGCCACGCCCCACCGCCCCATTGTCCCACCTATCCGCCCGCCGGACTACACAAAGAGAAAATTGAATGAAAGGAACAAAAATAATGGAATAACGTATGACATGCGATATATCGCCTCGATATATTATTATTAATCTAATTGAACTCTGTGCAAATTTAAATATAATTGGATGATAAACATGGGAACTATTAGAACTTAAAGATGCAAGCTTTTATCTCTATTTCGCTAGCACTCAGCACAGATTGTCAATAATGAAGTTATGGATCTTAGTTTCGGAATTAAACTAGTTAGTATTTTTGTTTTAAATTTATCGGTAATTTTTTGTATATATTTGTTATAATTTATATATATTCTTCTTATAGACTATAGACTAGCTCTCTTGTTCTCTTATTTGAACAGAACAATTGCATTTTATGTACATTTTTACTGTTTTGCACTTTCTTTAACATTTACCTATCGTTTCTTTGTCGTCATGTATAAGTAATAATTAATATAATCAAAAACGAAATTCTAAAATTATAAAAAATTATCAGAGCTAGGATTACAGAATGAAAGTGATGTTAAAAAACGGAAAAATAAGATTTATTATTATTATTATTTTTTGTTTTGTTTTATATATAAATTTCCCGATTTTTCCCCTGACAGCTAAATGATATAGTGGTCCGATCTGGCTCATTTCGACTTTTATACTCATGAGAATTGAAATTAACCCAGTAAAATAATACCCAGTTTACGTAGAAACGGACGAATGAATAGATCGACTTTGCTATTGATGCTGATCATGAATAGAATTACTTTATAGGGTTGGAAATGACTCTTTTATAGAGTTCCAAACTTCTGACTAAAATAATAATAGCCTGCATAGGTGAAATAAATAATCTTTTAAGCACTTCTGTTGTTAAGGATAATATATAATAAATAAAAGCAAAAAGTAACTTTTGTTTTGTTCTGTGTAGCTTGCCCATTTTCCATTTACATCCCATTTGTGTTGCCTTCGTTTTTCATCATCGCCGCGTTTGCCGTTTTTGTTATTTTCAGTTTTTCCTTTGAATTTATTTTTGTTCTTTTATAAACTCTGCGGGTTATATTTTTAAAACGCACACAAACACATGCACACGCACACACTTGGCTGGTTAGATCACGCATACAATAACAACAATTGCCAATCAGTGAAAATGTTTTATAGAATTCCGCCATCTATTTTCTTTCAGTATTTCGTGTTCTGTTTTGTTTTTTCATTTTCTATTTTCGTTTTTCTAATTTTTGCTTTTGTTTTTCTTGTTCTTTATTTTATTTTTGTGGTTTCGTGGCACGAGCAAAATGCAAATTAGCAAAAATTGATGGTAGAGTGGGTGGGTAGTGGTGGTGGGAGAGAGGGTGGGTTGACAAGATCTTAATGAAGATGATCATTGATCTTTGATCTTCGCCCACAAATTAGGCAAGAATAGCGAATGGCAAAGAATGGAATTCGGTTGTTAGATCAAAAAAATAGACTTAGTAATGTATAATCCTTCGATATAAAAAGATCTTTGATCAGATTTCCAAGTTATATTAAAAGCTATCAAATAAGGATTCATAACTGTTGAACCTAATGGAAAAATGATATGTTTATTATGTTTTACATTAATTGAATAAGAACTATTGCTGAGAATGCATTTAGCATTTCTCAAATGAACATTTCTGCATTTATGTTCCAGTTTCATTGTTCCTATAAAAGAAGTAGGGTTAAGATAATACGAAACTACGGTCACTCTGAGATTGACCTACAAATAAACCAAACAAATATAATAAAACTAGTAATAATCACTATAAAAAAAGAAAATATATAATTTACTTTAGTTTTTAGTCTTTTTTAAACACCTAGAAGTTCTTATTAAATCTGAAATTAAATTCATTTATTTTGCTAATTAAATAATAATTGTTTTTTATTGTTTTGTGTTACATGTGGAATCAAAACACTGATCCTAAGATGTAAATATGAATCCAAGTCTTAGCTAAACTCAGTCTAACAATTGTGTAATTAAAAACACGCGCTAATACCGGCTTAAAAACGAGCAAGCTGGAATCGATCGATTTGCTGATTTTATTCTCTTTGCACTTTCCGGAAATACCTTGCTCGCTCCCTGACATTTTTCTGCTTTTAATTTCATTTGTTTTGTGGCTCCACCCCCGCTCCCTTTAATTATTTATTTTTTTCTCTTTAACCCGCTCCGATTCGCGCACTGCTTCTATTTATATGGGCGTGCCTGTGTGTTGTCTTCTGCCGCGCTATAATTATAGCGCAGGTATTTATAATTATACCACTGGCCATAGCAACTGGCGAATATATGTGAGTGTGCTGTTGTGCAAGCTGCAGGGGGTGGTGGGTGTTTCTGGGTGGGGAGTGGGCAAAGCGAGAGGTACTGGGTGGGGTGGTGTGGGGTGATGTGTGGACTGCAGTTTTCTAGGAATCGATGCTATGCGATGCGATGTATGGCATATGGCAAAAAAGGTTCCTTTTGCATTGCACAGCGACAAATTGGTTTTATTTGATGTTATGAGTAGTTCGATATATCCATATATCTTTTACGATAATGATTACCCTTTAGAGGCAATCGAAACTATCGAAAGTTTCATAGATCATTACATCGATATGATATTGCTTTACTTATGTTATGAGTAGCTCGATATATAAATTTTTCGATAATAAGGATTACAATCGAAACTATCGAAGGTTTTACTGACTATAGGATCGATATGATTTATTGTTGTTATAAGTAGCTCGATACATGTATTTTTTTGCAATAATGATTACTCTTCAGAATAAAAACTATCTAAAGTTTTACAGATCTTTACATCGATATGATCTAGCTTTATTGATGTCATGAGAAGCTCAATATTTTCTAGCAATAGTAATGATTCCTTCTTCAGAGTCAATCGAAATGATCGAAAGTTTCACAGATCACAGATCGATATGATTTTGAATAGTTATCGAAACCAAAATAAAATTGTTTTTCTTTATGTTATTTTTTTTTGTTAACATTTAATGAAAAAAAAAGTGTTTAGCAAGAAAATTCTTATATGGTTTTTAATAAGCTTTTTAAAGTCTGGTTCTTTGATTTAATCCCCATAAATCAGAACTCGCACCCGTGCAAAATGCGATGATGCTGCGGATGAATCTTTATCTCACGACAAACGCCCATTTGTCTGCCCAAATCTTCGCCTCTCTCTCTCTCTCTTTCTCTCTCTCACTTCCCAGGTTCTATCTTTCTCCACCTCTCTTCCGCTTTGGTCGCTCTTTCTTAGATTTTCCGCGGCGCCGTCGTAACTGTTTCGAAATTCGTGTTTTTATATTCGATTTTTTCGCCAGTTGGGCCAGTCGGCCGAGTGAAACTGAAATGAAAGCGCCACATTTCCCCCATTCTCCTCATTTCCCAGCAGCGAACGTCGAGAGCAAAACGGAATAGCGGATAGCGAGTAGGAAATGGGAAACAAAACAACAACGGAGAACTGAAAACCATAACACCACTCAACGAAAACCAAACACGCAGTTTTTCAAAAATTCCACGCGAAAATCCATGAAAGTGTGCCTGGGCAAAAGTCAATAAAAGAAAATCCAAATCCCAAACCCAAAATCACACACCGCAGAAGAAACTAACATTCAGAGAACAAAAAAATCGGAAGAATTATTCTTTATTGAGTGAAGTGAGTGAAAAACCGAAGAAGGTGTCTGTGAATCGAATCCTAACACGACGAAGACATATCAAAATATAAACAAGTTGTGTGTAAATAATATAGTATAGGTATAAGTGAGTGCGTGGGGGGTGGTGACACAAACACACACACACTCTGTGAAGGAACACTTATATATTCACCCAAAAGAGAGGGGAAGGTCATGAGGAAATTCGCAAAAAGATGACAAATAGAAAGTGTGGATAAGATCAGGAAAGACAGAGGAGAACCGCACCCATCAAAAATGGGATTAGATGAAAATATATGATTTATGGATCAATAGCCGCCGGTTTTCTTTTCTTTTTCCCATTTTTATTTAAAAGTATAATAAATAGTGTTTTCAGAAATACTTTCTAGACTTCTGGGAAATTCCGATTACTCATAAATTACTAGAAACTCAAACAAAATGATCAGACCTTAATCGAAGGAAATTCTTATAGATTTTATTCTTATATACCAACTAACTCACTTTCTTGGCGCCTGATTTCATATATATAAAAGAAAATCTTATTTTTGACATTTATCAACGTGTTATTAAACGGAATATGTTTTGAATTTTATTATGTTTTCAACATTCCTGTATCGCCCCATTAATAAGATGTTCACAATTTGCAAATGGTCACTTATATTATATAAAATATGTTATACTTTCATGTTGTATATGTATGTTTGTAGCTACAGGAGTAAGTAAGCAATGTCTGGGACTATGAGATCTGTAAGATACTTAAAGGCTAAACGCATATCAATATTGTTTTTATAGAAATGCAATATAATATAATATATAAAATAAAAAGTATCCCCACAAAACGGTAACCATTAAAGTTATTACTTTATATATATCTCTATCGCACTTGTCTTGGAGTGGGGATTACCTGGTTCGAGTCTCTACTGCAGCTTCTTTACTTGTTTGTTATTTTATTTATTTTTCGTTGTATTCAATAAAGCTTAAACGCATATCAAGATGTATTTCTAGAAGTACAATTTAATACAATAAAGATATAAATAATAAGTTATTATCTTCTATCTATCTATCTATCTATCTATCCTTTTCCCACTTGCCTTTGCTAAATGAGTGGCGGGTTCGAGTCTTTGATGTAGCTTCTTTACTTGTTTATTACCTTATGTTTGTTGTTGGATATACCTTTACCTGTGCGAAATATAACAAAATTAAAACCCTAAATTTAAACTTTAAATCAAGGGGATTCCTAGTTTTGCACTTTTGGATTTCGTTTGTGCATTTGTTAGATAAATGAAAGTGATAACCAATAAGTTTGACTGCTATTTCTATTTGTTTTCACTCTAATTAATCCATTTATACCACTTTTTTCTGGTTATTTGCAGCTCAAGAAGAGCCAAGAGCTTCAGAAGCAGCGGCTTTTCCACACGTTCCAGGAGCAATCGAAGCAGATGGAACTGGAGCACAAACTCCAGCTGGAGCACAAGTATCAAGTGAGTAGACGACACAGGCCAGACCTCATCTATTTTGTATCTTCTGGTTGTTGCTGCTGTTGCTGCTGCTGTTGCTTTTAAATCTTCTTAATTTCTGGCCTCTTCAGCACAATAATAATAATAATAATAATGACGGCGAGACGATGATGTGAATGATGTGACGGCTGTGTGTGTAGGCAGGCAGAAATCGAAAATAAAAACAAACCGAACGAACAAGCAGCAGCCAAGAAGTAAAAGAGAATTGAAATGGAATGAAATTATAAATATATATAATATAATATAATATTATCGTGCCGGAAGTGTCGGAACTGAGCACTGAACTGTCCGATGACTAAGGCCGAGCGTCGTTAGCACTCCGTCTACGCCATACCCCCTGGCCTCCGCATTCGTCTATTATATTCCAGAAAAATGTCTCATTAAAGCCGACAGCATCTACATCTCACCTGGTCTTATATGCTCACAATTGTGGCAGAATAAAGGCGTTTCAATATTAGCAAAAATTGATTTCCTTATCCTCTTATACTTTGACACTAACAGCAGCAATAGCAGGAACAACCGCAGATAAACAACGACAACAATTATGCATTTAATTTCTTTTACTTCCCTCCTTTACCACGAAAAAGCTTTTGAAAAAAATAAAACAAACAAACAAACAAACAAATATCTCTCGAATTTATTGTAATTATTCAGTTTGCGGTGAATTCACATGGCGCTTTCCAGGAATTGCGGGATCAGAGCATGGTAACCGCCGCCGCCGCTGCTGCAGTGGCCGAAGAGCAGCATCGCCATCAGCAACAGCAGCAGCAGCAGCAACATCAGCAGCAGCAGCAACATCAGCAGCAGCAGCAGCAACGCGAACAGCAGCAGCAGCGCGATCGCAGGGAACGGGAGGTGATGAAGCGCAAGGAGAACTGCAGCGCCAATGCCAGTCCCGAGGTCAAACAGATTCTCAACGTAAGCCCAGACCACATCCTCTCCAGACCCAATTACACAGCTCCGATTCTCTAATTCCTTTGGCAGTGCTTCATCATGAGTCGCAAGTCGCAGGCGGCGGCATCCAATGGCACAACGACAACTTCTCCCTATAGGAATCGGTATGATTAATTGATGAATTAGTTGAACTTTTAAAGTGTTTATTTTATTGACTCCTTTTTTGTACTTGCAGCGGCGTGGTGAAGAGCTCCTCGGGCGAATCGCTCCCAGCCGGAACCGTGACCAGTGCGCATCCGTACAAAATACCTCAGCCGCCCTCCTCACTGCTCAAATATGAATCTGATTTTCCGCTGAGGAAGACAGGTGAGTGGTTCCGGCCTTGAATAGCAAGCAGCATGCTTGCTGCCAGCAGGTGGCCACGGCCATGGACTCCCAGCGCCCGAGTTTGCATTTTTTGCGCCTTTTTTTTTGCCCGCCTGCCATGCTGGGATGTTACTCCCGAATTATTGTCTAACCACAGATTGTGAATGCACTAAAAATGTAGAAACAACTTGAAAAGGGGGAACACAGGGAAATATTTCGGTGTTAGATAAGCTGTACTGTACGTAAGATGCTTGAGTAAGCATTCCGCTATATATATAGCTTGTTAAATAGGGTTTTGTTAGACTTTTGTTCAGCTTAAAGTCACTTACGAAACTCTCAAATTAGGATGTTACTTAACGACAAATACTGATAGATGGGAAAGGAATATACTATGACGATTTTTTTGTGTTTGTAATATCTATAAATTCATAAAAGTTGATTGTAAAGTTAATTGAGAGTCTAAATTCAGTTGTAGATCTTTGTTAGATTGTTTTAAAAACTTTGTTAATATATATCTCATTTATTTAACTTGATTCCTTTAGTAAAAAATAAAGTAATGATAGATTTTCCAGAATAAGAGAATAGAAAGAATAGATAGACATTAGCTAAAAAGGCATGGAAGTTCACAGTTGATCAATTATACTAACCAACTGCAAGATTGTTGTTTAGTCTCGCTTAAATCTTAAACTTAACTCGAACTAACGCAAAACTAACCCTTGTCCAACATCCTTGTGTGCAACGCTTTTGACACAGCATCCGAACCGAACCTGCTGAAGATCCGGCTGAAGCAGAGCGTCATCGAGCGCAAGGCCCGCATCGGCGGACCGGCGGGTGCGAGGCGCCATGAGCGTCTCCTCCAAGCGGCGCAGCGCAGGCAGCAGAAGAACTCTGTTCTCACAAGTACGTATCGAAACGAACCGAAAGGGTTCAAGGGATATACATATATCATAGGGTATTGTGTAGAATTGAACTTAAAAACTTATTTCTTGCGTAGATTTTTCCAACAAAATCAATTCTTTAACTGATGAGATCTTTAATCTATTTGCTTATTTCAAAAATTTTCAAAGTCTTATTGATTTCCTTTAGTCTTAAATTAATTATTGAATAATAATGAGTATATAAATAATAATAACTACCAAGATACCAAGTCTGATATAGTGTGTAATGTCGCGCTTAATATCGTATTGAAAGTAACGAAAAATATCGCATTATCGATTTATTTTATCGATTTTATTTAAGTACACAAATTTTATTCAATTCTCTTGCTTTATTTCCAACTATATTGATCCGTTATAACATACAGAATATCGATTTATTGCACCAACATATATCGCAACGATAAAGTTTCGATTTTAATATCGAATTTCGGGTCAAATATCAGCAAATATCGATCATTTTTAGCACTTTCAAACAGGAACAAGTGGTGAATACAAAATTCACCTTTTTAAAACACTCGTATTGGTAAACATTTTGATTTAAAATATTTTTTTTTTTAATTTCTTAACGTTGATGTCTTTTGTTTAATCGCTGTTATCGTTTTTATCGTTGTTATCGCTATTATGGCTGTTGTTTTTACCGCTCTTTTAAATTAACATTATTAAGACCAACTGCCTTAACTGCCTCACTGATTTTGTGACTCGCAACTAATCGCATTACCTTCTTGTGTGCCATCCACATCCTGCCCCACAGACTGCAACAGCACTCCGGACTCGGGACCCAACTCACCGCCCTCGGCCGCTGCCCTCACAGTGGGCGTGGTGGGCAGCCGCGGCTCGCCGACCAGTGCCCCGATCCAGGAGGAGAACGAGGAGGGCAGCCAATACCAGCCGGGCCAGAGGAGCAGCATCAATGACCTGCCGCTGTTCAGCTCGCCGTCGCTGCCGAACATCTCGCTGGGCAGACCGCATTTACCCAACTCGGCGCAGGCCCACGCCCAGGTCAGTGCCCAGGCGCAGGCCCAGGCCCAGGCTCAGGCGCAGGCCGCCCAGGTCAACTATGCGATGTTCGCGGCCCTGCAACATCATGTGGCCGCAGCCGGAGGAGCCGGCGGACAACCGGGCGCCTACTACAGTCCTCTGGGCATGTCCTTTGTCGGCCGACAGCCAGCGCCGCTGGCCATGATCCCGGCCACTGGGATAGCGCCGCAGCAGCCGTCACCCGTCGTGCGCAGCGCTTCGGCCACCTCGACGTCCTCGTCGCAGGCATCGCTTGTGGGCGATGTGGCGCCGCCGCAGGCGCATGCCGCCTCCACCATTCTGCCCTCGTCCTCGTCCTACATGCAGCAGCTGGGCGGCGTGGCCGGATCGGCGGTTAATCTCCATGCCGTGGCTGCAGCGGCGGCAGCAGCGGCCGCCGGCTCACTGCCGCCCACCAATAGCCACGGTCATGGCCATGGCCACGGTCACGGACATGGGCACGGCCACGGTCATGCCCATGCTCACGCTCACGGACACGGCCATGCTCTGTACGGAGGCCATCAGCACAATGTACCCATCACGGATGCCCAGGTGGCGCAGGTGCATCTTCACAAGCAGGGACACCGGCCGCTGGGAAGGACGCAGTCGGCGCCATTGCCGCTGGGCCATCCGATGCTCACGGGAGCCGGGCAGCTGAACTTGGTGCAGACGCACTACGAGAACAGCGAGGTGAGTGTGGCATAATGGCACTTTAGTAGTTGCATCTTATTCAATACATATACCCTTCTTCCAGGCGGAACGGCAGGCCTATGAGCACCAGGTGCTGAACCAGAAACTCCGCCAGACCGTTCTCACCCGCAGCGGAGCAGCAGCTGCCGCGGCCGCTGCTGCCGGAGTCGGCGTGGTGCGGGAGGCCCAGCTGAAGGAGGAGGAAGACGACTCGGCCGCCGAGGTGATGGACCTCACCGACAAGAAAAAGCCGCCCAAGACGGTGCTGACGAGCACGATAGCGACCAGCACGTCCCAGAATCTGCCCGAGGCGTTGGCGGCGGCAGCTGCCGCCTACCGTACCCCGCCCTCCACGTCCATCGCTGCCGCCGTCGCCGCCTCATCCGCCAGCAGCTCGACAAAGTCGGGGATTAAGCTGCGTGACCAGGAGTACCTGCAGCAGCAGAGAGAACAGCTGCTGCTTTTGCAGCAGGAGGAGGAGCTGGCTAAGGGCCTAATGCGACCGCTATCGCGGACACTCAGTAGTCCGTTGGTGCCGCTGGGGCCGCACGGTCTTAGCCAGATTCCGGACACCGGGCAGCAGCCGGCACCGATAGCCACCTCCTCGTCGGCCGACCACATACCGCCCGTGAACCTCTCGCTGCCGCATCGCCAACACCGCCAGATGATGAGCACCCTGTACGCCTCGCCCCTGCGGCAGCACCACCAGCCGCTGGCCAGTGGGTCGCCGCCGCACAAGGTCACCACGGGCCTGGCCTACGACCCGCTGATGATGAAGCACTCGTGCATCTGCGGCGACAATGCCCAGCATCCGGAGCACAGCGGCCGGCTGCAGAGCGTGTGGGCGCGGCTGATCGAGACGGATCTGGTGAAGCGTTGCGATCGCCTGCGCGCCCGCAAGGCCACGCAGGAGGAGCTGCAGACGGTGCACACGGAGGCGCATGCCATGCTCTTCGGGTCCAACCAATGCCAGCTGAGCAGGCCCAAGCTGGAGAACACGCTCTCCGCGAGCTTCGTTCGCCTGTCGTGCGGTGGCCTGGGCGTTGATCTGGATACGACGTGGAACGAGAACCACACGGCCACTGCCGCCCGAATGGCTGCCGGCTGCGTGATCGATTTGGCCTTCAAGACGGCCAAGGGGGATCTGCGGAACGGTTTCGCGGTGGTTCGACCGCCGGGTCATCATGCGGAGGCAAACCTGGCCATGGGCTTCTGCTTCTTCAATTCGATCGCCATTGCGGCCAAGTTGCTGCGCCAGCGGATGCCCGAGATGCGGCGTATTCTCATCGTCGATTGGGTAAGTGTGCCTCTGCTTCAAAAAGAAACTGAACAATTTGTGCAGGAAATGAGTAACTTAAACCATTACCAAAGGCCTTAAACGTATCAAATTCGTACTAGTCACGGGTATATATACGTTACCATAAGTTAGAGTTGTATTAATGTCTACAAACCGACAAACTCCATTCATTTTGATTTGTTTACCTGTTCAGTTGTTCATTTAGATAGATATTCATTCTGTTGTTAACTCACTTTGTTCAGATGTTAATTGTATAAAAGCTGCCCAATAGTTTCCTACTTCGTTAAAATGTTCACTTACATTTTTCAGTTGTTCATTCAGTTGTTCATTTAGAGGTTCACTCAAAGGTTTATTATATTATCGTTCACTTGATTGCCGTTATAGTGACAGATAAGTTCCCTTCTGAATATTGTAATCATCTGATAAACTTATCGTAAAGTTTAGTTGTTCGGTTGATTATTTATTCACTTTATTCTGTTGTTTATTAGTATTTCATCTAAGTGCTCACTCAGTTGTTCATTCAATCGTTTACTCAGTTTTTCACACTGTTCTTCAAGTGTTCAATCAGCCTTCAGTTCACTCACGGATATAAACATAAAATATTAGCATAAATGCAAAAATAAATAAATAAAAACCAATACGATCTTTTGCCTTTTCCAGGATGTGCACCATGGCAATGGCACACAGCAAGCATTCTACCAAAGTCCCGACATTCTATATCTTTCCATACATCGACACGATGACGGTAACTTTTTCCCCGGCACAGGCGGACCCACAGAGGTAAGGTTTTTCCCCGATTCCTCTCTCTTATGATTTTGCATTACATCTTGTCTCTGTCATATTTACAGTGCGGATCCGGTGCCGGTCTCGGCTTCAACGTGAACATCTCATGGTCTGGGGCACTGAATCCGCCCCTGGGCGACGCCGAATATATCGCTGCATTCCGTACCGTTGTGATGCCCATCGCGCGGAGCTTCAATCCGGACATTGTGCTGGTCTCCTCCGGCTTCGATGCGGCCACAGGCCATCCGGCTCCGCTGGGCGGCTACCACGTATCGCCGGCCTGCTTTGGGTTCATGACCCGCGAACTCCTCCAGCTGGCCAACGGCAAGGTGGTGCTTGCCCTCGAGGGCGGCTATGATCTGGCCGCCATCTGTGATTCCGCCCAGGAGTGTGTGCGGGCCCTGCTCGGCGATCCAGCCGCTCCGATAGCCAAGGCCGAATTGGAACGGCCGCCCTGCCAGAATGCCATCAACACGCTCCAGAAGACGATAGCCATTCAGGTGTGTTTCTTGCCGATCTCATCCAGCTTCTCTGATCTTTCTCCTTCTCTCTCTAACCCACTTTCCGCTCTCTATCTGATCCACAGCAAACGCATTGGCCTTGCGTGCGGATGCTGGAGCACACGGTGGGTTTGTCCGCTCTGGAAACGCTCAAGGTGGAGCATGACGAGTCCGAGACGATCAACGCCATGGCCGGCCTCTCGATGCAGTCGATGCACAGGTGAGGTTTTATCACCACATATTCCCTATATTATATTATATATTATACCCTTCTTTTTTGTTACAGAACCCTTTCACGGGATGATTCCGAGGAGCCAATGGATCAGGATGAAACCAAATAGACGGCGATGCAGGCAGAGGCAGCGGCAGGGAATTGAGATCTGGATTGGGATATCGAGGAGAAGGAGGAGAAGCAGGCGGTGGGCGTGGCTGGGGTGGGAGGGAAGGGGATAGGGGATAGCGGATAGCTGCTCAATGCACATATTTAGTTATATTTGTTGTAGTTGAATTGATTGTTGTTGCTGTTGTTGTTGTGGCGCTCGCTTGCAAATTTGTTGTCGTTGTCAATCATCGTCTATAGCCAAGTCCCATCTCGCTGAGTCTCGCTCACGCTCTCTCTCTCTCTCTCTCTGTAGCCTTAATAGTCAATCCTATGACCCTTTATATGTATTTTATTTTATTTTATTATCTTTTGTTTTTTTTTTGCTAGTAAACATCGAAGGGGTAAAACATTTGGGGGTGGAAAGGAGAGGAAGAAGCAGAACAGGGCCTAAAGTTCAAAATGGTGGCTGTGCCTCCAAAAAAAAGATATCTAATAATAATACTAATAATAATAATTAGAAAGAGAAAAAACCAATAAAATCTTGGGAATTTTATATGAATATATAGGATATATATGATGTATGATATATGATCTATAATCTATTATTATTACATGTAGAACTTGTATGTTGGGAATTTAGTTTGTAGAATTCTTTGAGAGACTTTTTTTTTTCTTGTTTCTGAATAGGATAAACGCACACACACACAACTCAACGTAAGTGCAATGGCAAAACCGAGTTCCAGTATGTTTCTTCGAACAGAATCCCTTCCCCAAAGAATACCACGCCCACACAGAAACAGGCAGGGAGAGAGAGAGAGAGAGAGAGCGCGGGCGATAGAGAGAGGATAACATGTTATGTAGAACGCTTTAGCTGATAAACAAAGAATATAAGAGAAGTGAACAAGAGAAGAAGGGAGAGAACGGAGAAGAAGAACGGGGGAGAGCTGAACAAGTAACAACATGAATAGGACAAGTTCTGACAAGCGGAAACTGAGAAATCTTTTTTGTACAATTTATAGTTTAGTGCAAGTTTCAAGTACAACATAATATTATTTAATTAAACAAGTCTATATATATCTAAATATATATATATTGTGCAATAAATGTGAGAAGAATGTAAATCGAGTGCAGAGCAAAAGCGAAAACACAAATAGCCACAAAATAAGTGAAAGCAAAAAGCAAAATGCATAAACCTAAACCTAAACGTAAACGTAAACAAACTGAAACTAAAAACTACAACTAAAAACTATAAACTAAAAACTAAAAGCTAAAACGAATAAGTAAAGAATTGTTGTTAAATGTTGCCGAGATCTTATATACGTATGTATACCTAATAATTGTTACAATAATACCCAATATTATAATAAATGCACATATGTATGTATGTGGCCGTAAAATAACGATAACGATGTTCAACAAATGTCTGAAATGAAGTAAAACTATTATTATATGTAAATAAAACACGGAGCAACGTGAACCATTTTAATAAAAACAAAATAAAACAAAAGCAAACACACATTATACACACACTCACGCTCATACACAGCCTGGGCAGGACCCGAAAAGGCGCGATAAATGGGGAAATATCGAAAGAATTATATGTTGAAAAAAGCTAAAGAAAATCTAAAAAAAAAATAATGAAACAAATGAAACAAGTTTATTAAGCTGTTAGCCGCTGTAATTGTGTTTGTACTCGTGTACCTTTAGCTGTCTAAGGCCATCTCTGTCTAACTCGCTACCTGTACCACAAGAGATCACTTTTAAAGGATGATGGAAGATGCCAGGAGCACGGCAGGAACCCGCACAAGATAGGGGGAGAAGCAGAAGCAGAAGCAGAACAACGAGAGACGGATACGGATGCGATCCAACTGGAAGAAACCATTGTTAACAAATCGAATCAGAAACAGTAACAAAAATAGCAACTTAAAACTAAACAAAAGATGAAAAACTAAGAGATACCGATGAAAATGTAACTATTATGCTAAGCAAAGGACAGTTGCCATTGCCAGAAGGAGCGTTTTTTCCCTCCATAATCACTTTTTTGTTTATTTTCGAGTTATTTTGAAAGCTGCCTCTCCGCGGTTATCTTTAAATATAATCACAAAACCCTCATTTCGAGCTAAAAATAAAAAATAAAATAGAAACCCAAAGAAATGATGTTCTACAAATAAAGAAAGATTAAAAGAGTTCATGATAAAAATATTGTTGTTGCGCACTGCAAAAAAACACAAACAAAAATAAATAAGTAATAAAATAAAGGATATTCCGCCATTGCAAGGGGAATGTCGCAAGGAATGCGGTTTTAGCGAATGATAACAAAATCAAATATTTATATTTTGTTTAAATATTGCACAAACAAGTCCAGAAAACAGAAACAATTAAGAGTAAACTAATGTGTGTCGCTTTTTCTAAACGAAATAAAACGAAAGAAATCGTCAACAGAGTGCGTATTATTTTATTATTTTATTCTGTTTATGTTTACGCCGAGCTCCTTATCGCCGCTGACCCAGATACAGATAAGTAACCGGCAGAGTCAGGCCAGATCGACCGGTGGAAAGACGGACCCCCTTGGAGCAGGGACACTTTGCACTTTGTTCCCTCTCGACATGGGATGGACCTGGACTCATATTCGGTATGTACTTTATACTTTTTCTTTACATTGTGTTTTTTAGATAATAATAATAAAACATAAACAGCTGTTTAGATTAATTTTAATATTTATTATGAGGGAAAACTAAACAAATATTTAATAAGAAAGAAATTTCTAACAATTTTGACAATTTTGATTCCCCTTATAAAATTTCGAAAAAATTAAGTAAAATTTTCGATCGACTCGGCTTTTAATGCTGATTAAGAATATATATATGATTTATAGGATCGGAAACGACTCCTTCATTGCGTTTTTAACTAAAAAAATAATAGAACAAAATTATGCCTTCACTATTTGTCAACATACTTTCATTTACCTTCCGTAAATATAATGAAAGTTAACATTTCTTTGTTGTGTATTTTGTAAAATGTAAATGTATATATTTCCACCTTGAGACATATTCTTTTCATATGATTTTAAAATAATGTTTTAAATTGAGTCAACATTTAATTCATTATTATTATTATATAATGTTTTATATATCTCATGATAGTTTATTTTTTATTTAATCAATCAATCTGAATGATTCAAAAGCAAACTTTGTTATGTTTGCTTTTTTTTCTAGTGTTTTTAGTTATAATGTGATATAATATTTTGCATAATATAAATGATATTATTGATGTATCATCATATTCTTACTTTTGTTTTAAAATTAACCTTGAAATAAAAAATAATTCTTATAAAGGCTGTTAAAATTCAGGTCCACCCTGATGCCTATGTTGAGATACTTGCTGAGCAACTTAGCTCTGGATTGGCAAGAAGCCAAGCGAGGCAGTGGTGCTGGCACCCTGTGTATCTAAAAGGGGTCTCTTTTAAAGTTTATTTTACGTTTTTAAATTTTTTTTTTACATCTATAAATTATATTATATTACTTAATCAATTATAGGTACTATCCAAGTTTATTTTTAAAGTTCTTCATATCATAAAGCTTCCCGATTTCAGGTTAAATGGATCCCCTTTGGCGTGGCGCCCCTGGCAGCCTCCGCTCTCTACCCATTGGCACCGCTCTTGTTGCGAATTGCTGCAAAACCTCAACTCTCGTACATGATGGTGATCAGTGCAAGCTAGTTGTTTGGCTGGACAAGTATATACACACATCTGATCAGGGAATCAGCGAGGAAAGCGAGCTATCGCCATGTCAGTGAACTCCGATCTGCAGAGGGAGCGGGCGGCGGCCAGCTTGGACAGCGAGGACTTTGCCCTCTGGTGGGCTGGCGGAGCCTCGGAGCTGGCCGAGCGTCGCGCCCTGGAGCGCCGCTTCTACGAGGACCCCGAGCTGGAGGAGTCGGTGCACCCGAGCTGCCTGTCCTACAAGGAGCGCTACGAACAGACGGTGGCCAGGTCCACGCGCTTCCTGGCCAAGCTGCGTCAGTGGCAGCGGGAGAAGCAGCCGCAGCTGAACCTCAGCGTCAGTCAACTGCGCGACTTTCGGCTGCTCCTCTCCGGTCCCCTGGGCACCGGACTCTTCCAGCAGAGCTTTCCCCTCCGGGTGCACTTCTCCATGTTCATGACCACGCTGCTCAGCCAGGGCACCGAGGAGCAGCAGGCCCAGTGGCTGAACCGGGCCTGGCACATGGACGGCGTGATCGGTACCTATGCTCAAACGGAGCTGGGACACGGCACCTTTGTCCGTGGGCTGGAGACCCGGGCAGATTATGATCCGGAGCGACAGGAGTTCGTCCTGAATACGCCGACGCAGAGCTCGTACAAGTGGTGGCCCGGTGGCCTGGGCAACACGGCCAATTTCATCATTGTGCTGGCCCAACTCTATGTGAAGGGCAAACACCATGGACTGCAGTCCTTTCTGGTGCGAATCCGGGACGAGAGGACCCACGAACCACTGCCCGGCATCGATGTGGGCGACATCGGACCTCGGATGGGGGGCAATGGGGTGAACAATGGATTTTTGGGGCTTCGCGACGTAAGGATTCCGCGCAATCAGATGCTGATGAAGAACGCCCAGGTGCTGGAGGATGGAACCTTTGTCCAGGGACGTCCGCCATTGCTTCTTTATGGGACCATGGTCTACGTGCGGGTCATTACCCTGCGGGATGTCCTCTTCGGCCTGCTGCAGGCGGCCACCATTGCAACCAGGTGAGCTGGACAGATTATGGCTTCATCCTTTGTGATACTTATAAGCTATTCCCTCCAGATACTCAGTGGTCCGTCGCCAGAGCCCCATTGAGGAGAATCAACCGGAGGTCTCCGTGCTGGACCACATCACGCAGCAGGCCAAGATCCTGCCGCAGATAGCACGCGGCGTGTCGTATCGCTTGGTGGCCGACTGGCTGTGGCGCTTCTACGAGCGCGTGATGGAGCAACTGGAGGCCAACAATCCCCGCAACTCGCTGCCGGAGCTGCACGCTCTGAGCTGCTGCCTCAAGGCGGTGGCCACCGACGAGGCCACCGAGGGCGTGGATCGCCTGCGGAAGAGCTGCGGCGGTCATGGTTACCTCTCCTCGGCCAACTTTGACAGCATCCACGGCCTGACGGCGGCTGCCTACACATACGAGGGCGAGTACACCGTGCTGCTCCTCCAGACGGCTCGCTTCCTGGTGCGCCAGTATGTGGACAGTCTGAAGCGAAAGGTCCTGCCGCCCAGCGTCACCTATTTGAGGGACACCACGCGCCTTGTCTGGGGCAAGAGTCTCACGAGGAACTGTGCCCGTGCCCTGGAGATTGCCGCCCTGGAGCAGGTGCGACAGGCGTGGCAGAGCCAGAGCAACCATCAACGGAGCAAGGTCAGTGCCCAGATGGCCAGCAACCTGGCTGGCAGGCAGCTCACCGCGGCCGCCGTGGCCCATGCCCATGCCTTCTTCACGCGCAACGCTCTCGAGGAGCTGGAACGCCTGCGCAAAACGGGAATTTCAGGCGGTGTATCCGCAGTGCTGGGACAACTGGTGGAGCTGTTCGTGCTGGACACCTTCCTGCGGCAGTCGGGCTCGGTGTTGCGCTGGAACAGCATCACTGGCACCCAGCTGCGATTCGTGGAGCGTCGCTACGAGGAGCTGCTCTCCCAGCTGCGCCCCAATGCCGTCGCTCTGGTCGATGGCTTCGATTTCCACGATCGCGTCCTGGGCTCCACTTTGGGCTGCCACGATGGCCGTGTGTACGAACGACTTATGGCCGAGGCGCGAAGGAATCCGCTGAACCAGGAGCCGGTCAATGCCTCCTTTCACAGCCATCTGCTGCCCATGATGCGGGGCAAGCTGTGAATTTTGATGTTTTATTTGTAAACTTCTTATACTATATCTTTTGACGATGTATTCTTTGTTGTTTGTTGTTCTTGGTTGGACATTATTTAAATAAATGGAATCAAGAAAGTCCTGATGTAGCCTAGAAGATCGTTGCTGTAAAATTGCATAAGGCGTATGATGCTCCACTCTGGGTCCATGTTGTTGGACCCAGAATGGAGCATCATAAGGCGTTACCATTAGTCGGTTTATCAGAGAAAGCACAGTGAGTTAAGCCAGAATGTAAAAGGATGCAAGGAAGGAATCACAGGACTGTGAAGAGATTTGGAGGCCCAGGGATGAAGGTGATAGTGAAGAGAAGAGAGAAGATAAACCTGTAATTCTTTGTTGGTAATTAGGTAAGTAAAGTCTGAAAATTATAGCTCGAGTAATGCCACAAATAAATTAATTTAAGTCAGCAGTCTATCCCGATGACGTATCCCTTGTACAGTACAGTAAAACTGGACATTACATTTGGATTATTATATGTTCTTGTTAAATTCAATTCATTTTGATGCCTTGAGCGGAAATTGAGGGATTGAATTGATCTATTCTAATAATAACAACCTTTATAAGAGCTTTAATAATAATTAAAGGTAAAAAAGTAACCCATAATCGAAAGATATTCCCAGATCGCCCTTATTTGAAATTAATTATTAGCAGAATTACTTTAGCTTAGTTCCAAAACATGCATTGCTTTTAAATTCCTTGTCAAGTTTAGTTATTTAAAAGTTTAAAACCATAATCATATGTTATCTTATTCCACCTAAATCTCCAGTTATAGCCCAAGATATCTCCTGAGGCATCTGCAAACAAATCTCATGTTTACACTTATATAAAAAACCAAACATTGCTTGCCATATAATAAATTTGATAAAATGATCAAAGTGCAATATTCTTCAAGTATTTGTGGGAATGTTAGGAACTGGTTTAGAGACATATCCTTCGTATAATCTTATTTTCTTGCCGCACCGCATAAAAGAACGAATAAAGTACAATTTGGATTATTTACAGAAACAAGTTTCGTATAATTTAATACAAAAACAAAAATAATAATAGGACAGCGGTGAGAGCTGGGGAGTGGAGGAGAGCTTTTGAGCGAGAGCATGGACATTGAGATGGAGAAATGGGGATGAGGGGACACTACATGAAGTCATCCGACTCGTTGCCGGCATCATAGTTGGTCCGCATATTCTCAGTCTTCTGTAGCGACGCATAGCTGCGCAGCTCCGCCTCCAGTTCGCGCTGCTTGGCCGCCTCCTTCTCCTGCTCGCGACGCTCGCGCTGCAGCTTCTTCTGGTCCTGGCGCTCGGCCGCATCGCGCGCCTCGCGCTGCCCACGGAAATCGGGATGCTCCTCCTCCGTCTTGGTCTTGTTCAGACGGTTCACGATCTCGTTGACGCGCTTCTCCAGCTTGATCTTGCGCACCGCCTTCTCGTCGTGATACGCCACCTGGCCGGGCTCCATGCCCGGCGTTTTCTTCAAGTTCTCCCACATGGTATAGACCACCTCCAGGTTGTTCACCTTATTCCCCTGGATGCTGTTCGCCTTGCACAGCTGGGCGGCGTCCACCAGCACGTCGCTGGGAATGTCGTCGATCGTCTGGCCGCGATGCAGACGCAGATAGACGTGTGCCGACGACAGATTGTTCACATGGAACCAAACGTCCTCCGGCCAGCCCCAGCGGATCAGCTCCTCGTTCTCGTACTTGTCGCGTCCCATGTATAGCATCGCCGCCGGCTGCACCACGTTGCTCTTGAAGTAGAACACCATCTCGGGAATCGGGTCTAAATTTCTAATTAATATTTAATAGAAAACAAAAATATGTTCAAAGTTAGCATTAGAGCTGGAACAGAGTCGATAGCAAGAGAGAGAGGCCTTTATCGATACTTTAGAATATCGATAAAAGTCTCGCTCCCGCACTATCGTGTCTTTTCTCCCTCTTCACATAAAACAAATTCACCAAAAAAGCTTTTGAGTAAAATTGGGGGACATTTCCAAAGTCATTTGCTGCCTAGAATTCGAATTTTACCGAATGAATGTGGCATGGTATTTATAAACCCGAGTTCTGAACCTTCCTAAGGTCCGAAAATAAGGATAGAATCCCTGCCATGGCGGAAACTGATCGTTATTCTAAATTCAAATTTGGCCGTTAAATAAATATATTTTGTTGTTTGGTTTGTTGTTGTACAAATTGTTGTTGCTGTTAAAGCGTTGTTGTAGTTGTTGTAGGCAAAATCATGACTTCAATCTAGCCATTTTCAGTACAAATTCATCAATTTCTGGATTTCATATACCAGGCGAACAGAAAGCAGCAGAAGGTAACTGAAAATAATTCAGCATACAAAAATTGTATAAACGCAGCATACTTTTGGGGGATTTTTAATATAGTTGGTCATGTATTGCATGCTTTTGGGCATGTTAGTTTAAAAAGCATCGTCGCCCTGCTGCTGTTTCTGTTCGCCTGGTGCTGAAATCCAGAAATTGACCAATTTGTACTGAAAATGACTAAATTGAAGCCTACAACAACAACAACAACTACAACAATTCTTATACAGCAACATTTAATTGTACAACAACAAAAGAAACAATAAAATATATTAATAAACGGCAAATTTGAATTCGAATTCAAAATAACGACAAGTTAGGGGTGACCCTTATATTTTAAGCTCGAATTCAAATTTGGCCGTTAAATTAATGTTGTCGTTATTTTAAAATTTTAAATTTTAATTCAAATTTCAATAAATATATTTTATTGTTTCTTTTGTTGTTGTACAAATTGTTGTTGCTGTAAAAGCGTTGTTGTAGTTGTTGTAGGCAAAAACATGACTTCAATATAGCCATTTTCAGTACAAAATCGTCAATTTCTGGATTTCAGATACCAGGCGAACAGAAAGCAGCAGAAGGTAACTTAAAATCATTCAGCATACAAAAATTGTATAAATGCAGCATACTTTTGGGGGATTTTAAATATAGTTGGTCAAGTATAGCATACTTTTGGGCATGTTAGTTAAAAAAGCATCGTCGCTCTGCTGCTGTTTCTGTTCGCCTGGTGCTGAAATCCAGAAATTGACCAATTTGTACTGAAAATGGCTAGATTGAAGCCTTGTTTTTGCCTACAATAACAACAACTACAACAATTCTTTCACAGCAACAAAAATTTGTACAACAACAAGAGAAACAACAAAATATGTTAATTTAACGGCCAAATTTGAATTCAAATTGAGGATGCTCATCTGTCAATATTGCAAAATGGGGACAGCATTGACTTTGATGCAAACTTTGCACTGATATCAGTGCACAGATCAGCACATATGGGTGCTACTGCTGGAAGACTTGCGAGAATCAACCATAGTCTTAATTATTTAGTAAACCTTTAAAGTTTGGAATTAAAAAATATATAATATAAAAAATATAATGTAAAGTACAATGATATGTCATACTATTATTGTTTGTCGTAACATATAACGATTTGAAAATGTTTTATACTTAATAAAAATTGAATAATTATACTAAACAGTTATCATAGTAGCAATTCGTCGATTTATATATATAAGAAAATCAAGTAAATCTAAGAAAATCTGCAAAATTCTATGTTTTCAATGGAAATGTTTTCTATTTGGCCAAAATGGAATGATTCTGCGGGGATGTAAATTTATAATAATTCAAAGCTTATCACGAAAATGAGACTTGTAGTGATAATATGAAGTTACAGAATAATTTTACATTTTAAAACCAATATAAATATGTACGTTTGACGGAGACCAGACCGAAAAAGCTGAAAATAGATTCATGTTGCTAGGCTGGAATTTGAACTTCTGGGTTTTTGAGTTTTGCTTACGTAGACGCGGGTTTCCGATAACCAGTTTTATACGGTTCGCTGTAGATTTAAGGTAAGAGATACTTGAAAAATTCAGCTGAAAAGTGATTAAAGCTTTAAACATTCATTTATTTTGCTTATTAAGAAGGTATATACATTTCCAATGAAAAATTTTCACATAATACTGTGAAGAACATTTGAAATTGGAGTATAGTATTGGAAAATGAATAATTATAGTAAGAGTAATCAGTACATAATAAAATGTAAAATATTCTCCAAGTAAATATATTTGTTAAGTGGCTGGTTCTCTTAACTCTTTTCGCAATTTACGATAGAAGTTGCCTTGAGAATTTTTTTTGTTATTTTGGCTTTTAAACACAATGCGTAATCGGTCAGACGGTCATTTCCCGCCTACGTAGCGCCATTATCCGATCAAAGAAATAGATTTCGCAGTCTCAAAGCCTGTTATCTGGCACACAGGTGGCGTTAAAATAATAGTAGAGAAAAATAAGCATAACTTGAGGAAATATTAATAGTATATTGTTATACTTTTATCTTTAAAATATGCAATGAATTCCTTCTTGTATCTATTAAATCATCAACAAAATAACCCCCCAAAATATACGAATTTGTCAAAATTGTTAGTGCTATTATTTTGCCCTTAGCTGTATACGACGGAGTTCCTTTTGTGGCTTTACTTTTTTCGGCAGACAATCTCACGTTTTTGCTGTTTTACTGTTTTATCAGCTGTCTGCCACGACTCTAGAAAATGCGTACAACATTTTTTATTGAGTTTAAAAGGTTCTCTTTTTATTATTTATTTCTATTTGGGGTTTGGCTCAGAGATCCCCGCGAATAATTGATTGAAATGTGCCCGCTTACAGTGCAACTTACTATAGGTTGTGTTGATTGATGGGCTTCGACGAGAACCGGACACTTTTTAGGGAAAGGCCTCCGATCGGAGAAAGGGCGCTATAATTATCGGCAGGGGAATGATATGAGTCGACAGCCTGCGGCTGCGATAAATCAGCCGAAATGCGAAACCAAAAATCAAATTTTCATTTGGCCCTTGTCACTGGTTTCTGGCCATAAATTACTTATCGTTTCGCTCGGCTTAAATTTCACAGAGACCCTGTTTTGTTTTTTTTTAATTAGTGCACAGCAAAAAAAATTACGATCACTGTAGATTGTTTATTATTAATTATAGGAACAAACATACGTGTTTAATGATAGAAACTTTGGGTTTTTAGGGGAACTAACATTTACACTTTAGTATTCATTTATATTATTTATTATTTACTTGAATTTAAAGGCCAAGTGGTGCTAAAAAATCGATTGCTTTAAGTATTGCTTTTCAAAATTGAACAACAGTCGATCGTATCAAAATTTTAATATATAGTATTTCGAAATTTTAAATAAATACAACGTTTTAGAATTTTAGTATAATTTTTCATTAAGTTAAAAAAAAAAACTAGCACAGAAAAGCTTTCCGAATTGAAATTAATGCTTTTTTGGCTGAGGTTTGATCGATTTTCATATAAATTCCATCTACTTCATCTTCTCGAAGTTAGTTTAAATTTTGCTGTTAATAATCTTAATAATACAACGTTTTTTTTTTCTACATATTCATTAAATTAATAACAATGCCTTTTCAGCCATTTTTATTGTTACTAATGATAATCCAAATAACCTTTGTTTTTTTTTGCTGTCTGAGTTTTTTCTGCGTTGTTCCAAATTTGTTAGTGTCTTTTTTTTTGCCGTCTGAAGCTCAGGGCCTTTGTTTAAATGGGTTGATTTGCTTAAATATTAAGTCATAAATATTTGAACCTGTCAAATTGCCCGAAAATTGGTGCAATCACAATTTAAATATTTGGCGCTAGACAAAGTTCTGGGCTCTGAACTCGTGATTACAATATCTGTATATTATATTGTATGTGCGAACCTGTGGTCCGCCTGTTCTACCACAATTTGTTGCTCGGGTTTCGGATCTCGGATCTCGGGTTTCGTTAATTAAAGTAGCGCGATCGAATGCGATCCATGTGGTATTAGTTACTCCGGGACCTGGGACCTGGGACATGAGACCCGATACGGCCGCGTGCCAGCGGCGTGCATCGTTCCCCCCGATAAGTCCGGGGGTCCAAAAACCCAAAAAACCGTCCCCAGCTGTCCAAATGCTGTCCAAAGGGAGCCCCGGCATTAGAATTAACACATTCCGCTCGATATCGCGCATAATTTATGCACCTCTTCCGCAGACCAAAAAAAGTGGCAAAAACAGAGAGACAGGTAACAAAGGTAGAGAGAGAGAGAGAGAGAGAGGGAGGGGAGAGGAGAATCTGATAAGCCAAGTATTTTGGCCGCTCTTTGTTTTTGTTTTTTGTTTGGCTTTTGGCCAACTGCAAGCAACACTCGCCACGATTGTGATCGGTTGCCTCGTAAACAGAACAGAATTTTTCATTAACGAAACATTTGTGTTTACCTCAAAGACATGCCCTGAATTTAGGCGAAGAGTCCCCTGGAATTCTCTGGCGTTTGGTGAATATAAAAAATTATAAATAAAAAGTAAGAAAAATAAAATATATTATTTATTATTATTATCCTAAGAGCTTATTTAGTCCCTGGTTCATTGTTTATTAATTTTTCTGTGTTTACTTTAAACTTGAAATTTACACAACACATAATATAGTTATAATAATAATATAATAATATAGTTATATATTAGATATTTTCAAATACAAATTATATAAAATTTATAGATTATTTTCTTAAAACTGTTGCCTGATTTCCCCATCTGCTTTTACTTTAAACTTGATATTTACTTACATTTACAAAGTTATATATGTATATATTAGTTTAATTATTTTTCTTTCGTTTGTTAGAAATAAAAATCAAATGTGGACTTTATATAACCTTATCCCATTCCCTTTGCCTGATTGCTTGACTTTTTTGCGACTATTATTGTTGTATTACTTAGGCTGACAGTATCTCAGAACCAAAAATTATTTTTTTAAATATATAAATATAATGAATAATTATAAATATAAAATAATTATATACATATAATTAAAAGTTCAAAAAATTCAGCTATGGGGTGCTTTTGAGGAGCTTAAACTTTAAACTTCAAAACGATGCTGTGACTTTAAACGATCCAAACATTAACTTTAAGTGTTATTTTTATGTATATGTATTATATGTACCACTATTATTATTTCAAAGACCTCTTCTGTACCTATTTCATTGTTGAATAATTTAACAGCATTTCCTTTAAACTTGTTACTTACACAATAAATATAATATATTTAATAAATATATAATGAACTAATATTTATAGTTCGTTCTCCCAACTCCTTAACCCCTCTTACAAAACCGATAACAATATGGCTCAATCAGAAATGATATCGTAAATCCCCCAAAGTGTACGCATAAAACGTGAGTGGCAATTATCAGCAGATTAGTGGAGTCATAAATAAAATAAAAACAAATTAAGTTGTTTACGCTTTTTGGTATTATTATTTTTTTTTTCTTAGTTATTTGTATTAATAGAGAGGTTTTAGAGTTAGTTCAGGGTATACGAGCAGCTACCGATGATAAATTCTCCGCTCTTTAAAGGTACAAAATTCCCCTTCTTTGCACCTGACCCCGCGCCAATGTCAAGTTCGTTGCCAATGTCGTTCGATTGAGAGCAAAGAGAGGCAGAGAGAGAGACTGAGAGAGAGCGAAAGATTCGCAAGAGAAGGCTAAGAGAAATGAGAGATAGTGGAAGCGCGGGTGAGCGAGGGGTGTTGGTGGATCGATTAGCTGGCTAATTGCGTTTAAATGCCGCTCACAGCACGCTGTCTAGTGCTAACGGTGGCGTATACGTAATCACCGAAATCGAATTCGAAGTCGAAATCGCTCATACGCCCCGCAAACGCGTCGCATTAAATGCAAACAATAATTATTAATTTGCAAATTATGGTGGCTGCTACTCAGTTTCAGTTTCAGTTTCTGTTTCAGTTTGAGAACAGAGAAAACTGAGTTCAGTTGCCTGCGAAACGCTGAGCCACACGGACGTGCCTCGTGGCTATTTGCTGAGAGTTGCTGGAAAATCCCACCGAATCCCCTTGAAAGACTATGCTAAGAAGAGGAACAGCCAGAACTGGCAGCAGCACTCTGACTCCCGGACGGCTCTGGAAGCACTGATAAGTCATTGGTAACTTGTGAAATTGATACTGGAGCGCGAGCCCTTGATTGAAATGCGCGGAAGTTTCCACTTGTCGAGCAGCGGGCACAGCTATCAGAGCCGCAGGCAAACCCGGTGCACAAAGTCGACGACGTTGCCACTATAGCTAATTGTCTGCCATTAATTGATTGGCGGCCACCAGCTCCAGACGACACGCCCCCTTCAGCGAAAAAATTAAATTAATTCAAAAAGTGCCAGCAAGGAGCTAGGAAAGGAGCCTGCTTACAGCTTACAGTACTTGGTAGCTAGGAACAGCTAGAAACACAGTCATGAAGGGTCAGCAGGAGGCTCAGGAGGAGCAGCTGGTGCCGCCTTACAAGACCACAGTCATCAGCAAGGATGTGGGAAAGGAAAAGGATCCACTCTCCACCAAGGAAAAGCCTCTCGGCGAGAGCAAGCTGGCCGTGCTGCGGCAGGAGCTAATGGTCTTCCTGGGCAACAGCGGTGTCCTCGGCTCCGGCATGGTGGTCAGCATGCCGGCCGTCACACTCAACCAGCTGCACGACGAGACGCAACCCTTTTGGCTAAACAAGGACGAGTCCAGTTGGTTTGGTAAGCATTTTAAATACAACATTAGAAATTTAACTTTTTAAGTATTTCCTTATTAATTGTGTGATTTATTCCCTTCTCTCACAGCTTCCATCCAGAACATGGCCTGTCCTTTGGGCGGACTCCTGGTTAGCTACTTCCTGGATCGCATTGGACGCAAGTACACCATCCTGCTAACGAATTTGATAGGACTCATTGGCTGGATCCTGCTGGTCACCAGCTTCATGCACGACAACCGGGACATGATCTACTACCAAATGCTCCTCGGACGCGCCTTTGGAGGGATTATGATTGGTATGTTTGTGTCCCCAGTCGGAGTGTATTCGGCGGAGATCAGCTTGCCAAGGATCAGGGGTCGCCTCATCCTGGGCACTTCGCTGGGCCTGGCCAGTGGCATCCTGCTGATGTACTGCCTCGGCTACTTCATACGCCACAACATTGTCCTGATATTCGCCATTAGCTGTGGCTACCAGCTCATGGCCACCCTGCTGGTCTTCCCCATGCCGGAGTCGCCCAGCTGGCTGCTGACCAAGGGGCGCGAGGAGCGGGCCAGGACATCGCTCAGATACTTCCGTGGATTGCCCAAGAAGGGTGAGTGTTCTGATAATTCCATTCAATTTGAAGTCATTTGCATTTAGATGGGAAAAATAGGGTGCATCCCCTTGTGGGGTGAGTAATAACAATGCAAAGGTTGTGTAATTTTTATAAATAATCTAGAAATCTCTCACTATATAATGGGGAATAATAATTAAAATCTGATACTCTTTAGAGACTTAGTTAAGTTCTATTATATTGAAACCTTTATGGTGCGGAAACCAAGCGAGTTAATTGGGCTTTCAGTTTGAAATTCAAGTGATTTTGATGAGTAATTAAAGTGCAATGAACAAAAGTGAACTATTTGACATTTAAAGCAAAAGCTTATACGAATGTCAAGCACTGTAAATGATTAATTATTATTATCATTTATTATTATTACCTATAAATGAAAGTTGCTTTAAATATACACTGATAAAAAAGTTAATGATTTTTTGTAATTTTTCATGACTTTTGGTTACGAAAGTAGAGCAAGCATATTTTGGGGTTCTTTTATTTTTTAAATTTTTTAGTAATTTTTCATTTTTCTTTTTACAATTTTTTTTTACATTTTCTTTGTGTTTAAATAAAGCCTGAATATTCGTATTTCCAGACTTTTCAGTCTTAGTTTTAGAATTTTCAGTCTTTTATTAAGATTTTTGGTTTTTTATTAAGACTTTAATTTAAGAATGCACAAAATCTTGAAAAAGGATATTATTTTTTTTATCAGTGTATTGTTAATATACTTTATTTATCATTATGATTATACTTTTAATCAGTTTTGAAGACAGGCAAGTATTGTCTTCCTTATAGGAAGTTGTTTCACAGTTTATAAAGTCACAAAGGCCTTGAGCTTATTAATCCTTTAGGGACTTTTGTCTTAGGTATAGGAAGTATCCTCATCTATATATATAGCAAGCATCTCATATTTATATCCTCATAAATCTTTAGGGTATTTTTCTCTTCTCCCCAAAAGAGTTCTCCAACTTAATCCCAAATCGTAATCCTTGCAGAGGCAGACTACGTCCCAGAATTCGAGGCAGAGCTGGCGCATATGAAGGAGGTGGCAGATGCCAGCATGAGCACCGCGGCCAGCGAATCCCTCAGCCAGATGATCCACCGACCGGAGGTCTACAAGCCCGTCCTGATGATGACCACCTTCTTTGGCTTCCAGCAGGCCTGCGGCGTTGTGGTGATCATTGTGTATGCGGTGCAGATAGCCCAGCAGGCGGGCGTCACCATTGATCCCGTCCTGGTGGCCGTGATGCTGGGCATTGCCCGGATCATCACCACCTTCTTCATGAGCGGCATCTTCGAGAAGTGGGGCAGGAAGCCTTCGGGAATATTCTCGGCCACCGGGATGGGCTTCTGCATGCTCCTGCTGGCCGCCGGCAGCTGGTTCCCCGAGTCCGTGGGCATGATCCACTGGCTGCCCGTCCTGTGCATCGTGGCCCATATTGTGTTCTCCACGATGGGCATGCTCACGCTGCCGTTCTTCATGATCTCGGAGGTGTTCCCGCAGCGGGCACGAGGCAGTGCCTCCGGCATTGCCGTCTTCTTTGGCATGATCCTGGCCTTTGTCATGCTGAAGATCTATCCCAATATGGAGGCGGCTTTGGGCACTGCGAATCTGTTTGCCTTCTATGCCGGCATATCGTTCCTGGCGGCCGCCTTCATTGGTGTCTTTGTGCCGGAGACGAGGGGCAGGACACTGGAGGAGCTCGAGGAACGCTGGCAGACGGGCAAATTCTCGCGACGTCTCACCGTTAATAACCTGAAGGATGTGGAATTGCGCGAGGTCTTTCTCAAGAAGTGATCCTGCAAATGTATATATTTATAGATTCCAAATGATCGAGAAGCAAGGACAAGTCCCGGGGGAAGGAGTGGTTTTATAGCTCGATTCCAATTATTATTTATTTTAAGCGAAATTATTTCAAAACTGTATAGAATGATAGGTTTTTTTTTGTTTATTTTTTTCTTAAAATATTAATTTAGAAAATCGAAAAGTATATATGGAATCTGGCTATATAGTTTTCAAACGGATAACCGGGGCTATTCAATCTGTGATGTGTTAAGTACTTAGCAGCCTTGGTGGCCATGGAATGCGGCATATAGACAATTTGATAAACAATAAAAACCATTTACCAAGTAAACAAATTGAAACAATTGAAGTGCATGGTGCAGCTGCTGTAATGGGTGAAGTATCAAAAAAACAATAATAATAAATCCTATAATAATAAATGTATTAAAAGTTATATAAAAAACAAATCAACAGATATATTTACTAGATTTTAAAGGTCTTTAACTAAGCAGGCAATCCCCTGGAATCGTATGTTGCCTTCAAACCTCGATGACGACTGAGTTATTGATTACACAGAATATTACTCAGCGATTTCTGTGTTTATTTGCAACGACAGCGTCTGTGCCAGATAACACGAACCAAAGTGGATGTGACATGCATCTGAAAATCAGGTCATAAAAATCGGAATATATAAATTATGAACAACACAATGAAAGCCTATTAAAGCAAATACTTTTCCGATATTCTCTCTAAGATTAATGGCGCGTGGCTAGTCTCCAAGTCGGGCCCACTTTCTGGCTCTTTAATTATGCAATTTCTGAAAGAGATTCAACCTTGAAGAATATCTAGCCAAAAGCCACTTGAAACATGACCATTATCGCCACCTGATAGTAAACTACAAGCATATATACTATATAAATTCTACACACCGATCTCTGGAAGCGTATATACTATATAAATGCTATACACCGATCTCTGGGAGGTGCGATCGTGGACACGTTGATGGATGATCACAGATCACGGATCACGGGGCAAAGGATCGCCAAACGCGTGAAAAGGTTCGCTCTTATCTGGACCTCACATTGCGTGCTCTGACGTAATTCCGGAACACACTAATTGGATTCGGTTGGGGAAAACGTGTCGCCGGCTATCAGCAGGCAACGATCCGGAAAAAAAAGCAAAAAAAAACAAGAAAGGAAGCTAACTTCGGCACGCCGAAGTTTGTATACCCTTGCAGATTTCAATTGTATCAATTATAATCTATCCCAATATAATATAATATGAATTACTTTCATATTCAAACAATTTTTACAGTTTTACATTTTTTTACATTTTTTACATTTTTACATGTAAAATAAAATGTAATTTTTCTCCACATTTACCGATCGTTTGTATGGCAGCTATACGATATAGTCGTCCGATTCTTATGAAATTTGCAACAAAATTCTGAAAAAATATGAAATACTTGTATCTCAAAGTAGAAGAAATTATGTTGAAAATTGACAAAGTTTTAATTTTTTTTCTAAAACTTTTCCGACCGTTTCTATGGCAGCTATATGATATAGTGGTCCGATTTTTATAAAATTAAATCCAAAAATCAGAAACAATATAAAAAGCTAATAACCGAGAGTTGATCAAGATATGTTGAAAAACAGTGAAGTTATAATTTTTTTTCAACAAATTTACAGATCGTTTGTATGGCAGCTATATGATATAGTTGTCCGATCTTGCCCGTTTCGACTTATGTACGAGTGAGACTATATAGAAGACTATCTGCAAAGTTTCATTCAGATAGCTTCAAAACTGAGGGACTAGTTCGCGTATAATCGGACAGACGGACAGACGGACAGACGGACAGACGGACGGACAGACGGACAGACGGACGGACAGACGGACATGGCTAGATTGACTCGGCTGTTGATGCTGATCAAGAATATATATACTTTATAGGGTCGGAGATGACTCCTTCACTGCGTTGCAAACTTCTGACTGAAATTATAATACCCTGCAAGGGTATAATAAAGCAAGTCCCATCACATCCAAGGGGAGTGTCAGTCGAGCGCTTTGTTTACCACTCGATCCGATAGCAATGCCTATATAATACTTCTATATAGTATATATGCCATACGTAGCCATATTTCCCCGTATCGATACACTTGTAATGCGGCCAAAATTGGAATTATTCAACTGGGGGGGATATGAAGCACTTGTTGTGATTTGTTTGCCACTTGGACGATCTCCTCCTCCTTCGGTGATATAATTCAACAGGTGAAATATCCTCGACTTTGAGCGACTTGTTGCTAAACAGCAACAGGTGCTCTTCCAGTGATACGTCTTCTTTCTATCATTCTTTATTTATTTTTTGTTCCTTTTGCGTTGACCGATAAAGTGTTACATTACCTAATTGCCAATTTGTACGATTTTGCCAATTAGACAATAGAAACTATGAGCTTTACGTGTTATCATCAAAAACCTTCTTCAAAAACAATCATGATTTATTACTCAAGCAGTTGTCTTGAGGAATTACGAATAACTATTCGTAGTTTTCCGATTTTTCAAGTGAATAAACTTGAGCTTAAAACGTTGTAATCTAAGTTCCAAAAACATCTATAACTGAGACTTACTCATAGAATCTCATAGAAGCTTAAAACAAAAAAGTTACTTTGCATATCATTTAAAAAAAAAAGAATTTACAGAATTTATTAACAAGAAAAAAAGCTAAATTCGGAAAGCCAAATTTTAAGCCCTTGCAAGAAAATCGATCATAACTAAGCCAAAAATGCATTAAATCCAATTCGGAAAGCTTCCCTGTGTTAAATTTTAATAGGTTAACAAATCAGCGATAAAATTTTAAATTTAAAATATTATTTTTTTTGTGAATTTTCGAAAATTTAGACGATGTAACCCCTTATTAAATTTCAAAAAAATTTAGTAAAATTATTGTTGGTCAAGACATGGATAGATCAACGCGGCTGTTAATGCTGATCAAGAATATATAGGAATTATAGGATCGGAAACGACTCCTTCACTTTCTTATAAAAACACTAAGAAAACCGAAGCATTCAAAAATAACGTACTGTTAGCGAAAAGATCGAAGAGTCACCTATCGGTTATCGGCTATCGCCGCCGGTCGTGTGCTGTTAAGCGCACACTTGTACTTGTACCCAGCCCTAGGAGAAGAGCCGTTACTTTTGCGTTCTGTTGTTGAATTTTAAATGTTTTCGTTTATTATTTGTTCTTTTCGTAATGTGACATCTTAAGTACAACAATTAGCTGCTATTTCAATATATGTATATATGTGTTTCTTAATTCTTTCCTTATTTTTTTGTTTGGTTTTTTTGTATAAACGAATTAAAATTCAAGTTGTCTTCGTATTTGCATTTGCATTTGCATTTCTTTCTGAAGTGTCCTACGAGTCCTTTATCTTCGGCGTTCTGCTCTTTGTCTCTCTGCTTATGTGTGTGTGGTGTCGTTTGTTCGGTATTTTTACGATTACGGGTTACATTACGTTAGTTTTATAATTATTATTATTTAAATGTTTAGTTATTTCAAAAAAATTTCCGCTCGGGACTTAATAGTTATAATCTCTATATATGTTGTTTGTATGTATATATATGTATATATAGTATATACGCTTTGTATACGGTATAGTTAATATAATTGTTTTTTTTTTTGCATTTGTCGAATATATTCCCTTTGTTTGCTTTCTTGCTTTTGCTATTTAAACGGTTTTAGTTTTTGTTTTTGGTTTTTAATTTTTTGTTATTTGTTCCACTAACTTTGTTCTATGTATGAATGTATATTGCTTTTAGGTATATGATGCATTTATTTGTAGGCATTTTCTTCAGTTTTCTAACTTGATTTCTTTTTATTTCATCTGTCATCTTAGTTGCTCTTTGTTGGTGTTCGGTTTTTCGGTTATTTTGTTTAGAAAATCTTTCATAGGGCAGTTCACGTTTCACATCAATCTTCGCCATCTCCGTTTCGATCGACCTACAGTTGACCTTGCTCGTACTTTGCTTGCAAAAAAAAAATACTCCTCGCTCGCCTTCCTGCACTACGTTAATATCGTAATATTCGTAATATCGTAACTTTCCTGGTACCTTTTTCTGGCTTATCTAAATCTATGTTTACATATCGCTATACTCTTCGAATTGTATATAATCTGTCGGTGTCTTGTCTTTTGAGATGAAAGATGAACGCTATGCTTTTTTAGGGGGACTACACTAGGAGGGGGGTAGAAAGAGGGGAAAAGGCGGAGATAGAGCAGAGAGATGGTCGAAATTGAAACCACGAAATAATACCAAAAGTTCCATAGGATTAGATAAAGCGTCTATAATTCTGCCTAACCGTGATCTCCTCCTTCCTCTCGCGCCACCGTAGCGGAGGTGGATCTGCAGTTCTAAGCTGGTTTTGGGATCTCTAGAAGCACCGATTCCCTACGCTCCGCTACGTTGAGGTTGATTTCAAGTCGTTTGTTGGTTGTTTGCTTGAATTTTTGTGTTTTTTGTTTTCATTTTTTTTTAGTTTTTCTTTGTATAATATGTTTATATAAAAAACGCTTTCTCTTAGGCTAGAAAAAAAAATTGTATGCATATTTCTGGTATTTTTGGTTTTATGTTGTTGTTGTTCTTCTTCTTGTTGTTTTTATAAAAGATCTTTTACCGTCTAGACACACATTTACGTTGATATAAAAAATTTATAATGTATAATGTATATTTCCGTTACATAATTACTTTCTTGCATTAATTTATTGAACAACATTTTAAATGTATTTGCGATTAGGTTTGTCTTCTGTGAGGTTCTCATGTTCTACAACGTTAGTTATTAAAAATATGACAAAAAAAATGTATCTCTTAAGTTGCGGCTCCATTTTCCCGATCTCACGGTATTACAACAAAATTAGCTTGGCTGCTTATGAGTAAAGAAAAAAATTCTCTAAAGAATTACACACAAAAAATAAAAAAATATTTATACTCTGACGTTCGAGACAAAAAAATGTATGATTCGTTTTTGGTTTTGTCACATGCCCAAAAAAAGGTGACAAAAATTATGCTCATCTCTAGAAAAAAAAAGGAATATTCAATTATTCAATTATTCGATTTTTGGTTTGCCTTGGCTAAGTCCTAAGTTACACGAGACGATCGACCGCATGCTAGGTGCTATATGTATATATATACGCATGTATATGAATTTTCTTCTAGGTAATTCCACTTACAGACTAAGGCTACATTGGTTGAGAGTATTTCCTTCGATTTAAGTGACTCGGCGCCCCAGTAGTCCTCCGGATGGGACAGAGGCTTTAGAATGAGTGTCTTCTTACATATTGATTTAACGAACGCTTTTCGTCCTCGCACTTGTGTATATATATCGGAATTATCTTCATTTTTTTTTAAATTGTAATATTTAGTATTCAGCACAACCAAGCTGTAAGTTTTATCGAGTGTTTACTGTGTGTGTCTTCCCTTAAATCTGGTTTTTGTTTTTTTAGTTTTTTACTCATTAATTCTTAATTCGTTGACTTAATTTAATGTGCCTTCGAAACGTCTTTTGAAAATTGGAAAACGCCATGTTGTTGAAATAAAAATAAAACTCAGGGATAAATGCGGGTTTGTTTGTGGTGAAAATGTTTATTAGGTTGCCTTAAATAATCGCTTTCTTATTTTCTTGTAAGTTTTCTTTGTAAGCCAGAGACAAGGTAATCAAATAATCAAATAAAATTGTTGTAATTCAGAAAATTAGGGGGTTCCTCCAACGAATTAAAATTCTTTACAATTTTCATGTAACCATAATTAATAAGTGTGTGTTTGTGTAGAACTAACAAAAGTATCATCATCATTTTTTGAAGTTTAATCGGTTTTTTTTTCCGTTCCATTATAAGTTTATGCACCAACACCGAAAAAATTAATTGGGCCCCAAGGAGTGACCGGCAAAAAACACAAAAGTTTAGTTAATTAAATAAAAAAAAAGAAACAATAACATAGAAAAATAAAATACAAAATTAAAACATAGAGTCGGCTTGGGTTTAGGTTTTAAATAAAAAATAAAAATGCAGGTCAACTCCGGGTGCCTTAGATTTTGCGTGCTATCTTCTTTCTTGTTTTCATTATCGTTTTCGTTTCGTTTCCTCTCCTTTTTCCCTTATTCCTTCCATACTGCTTGCTGTCTCCTCTGATTTGCGGGCTCTCTATCACGGTTACTTCTTACACGTTTCTGTTCCTTGTTTTTGTTTTTTTTTTTTCTTGTTTTTCTTGCTACAACATGCTCAAGTTCTTTCGTATAATAAACTAAACAAAAAAAAAATAGTTTTCATAATAATTATTTATATTTAGTAAAAAAAAACACACGTATCCTTCCATTATATCTATGCAAAAAATTGTAGGTGTAGTGTAATTTTGTCTGGGTTCTCTTTCTCCTATCATCCTTCATCCCTCTTGCCACTCAAGCAAATTTCTAGCTAAGTGATTCTCTTTTGTTTTTCATTTATCGATAAACAGCCTGAAAACTTGAGCATGCCCCAGCCACATATTATTTAAGCCGTTTCCTTCGTTCGTTACACATAATATATATATATATATATTTAGACAAAAAAATTGGATTTATAAATTATGAAAAAAAAGAGATAATATATATCTGGTTTCACTTCAGCTATAAACATACACGAGGGTCGCCCCGTGTACGTTGTTGCGGCATAGTTCGCGCCAAAAAAATCAGTTTCAGACACAGAAAAAAAAACAATCAGAGCTTATGTATTCACGCCTATAGCTATATAGTAGTAGTAGATATATAAATGTGTGTATATGTATGTGTGTGTTGTATATATTTGTATATATATATATATTTTTTTTTTATATGATTATACGTTATAAATATGTGACAAAAAAAAGTTATTCTCATAGTTTTTTGTTTTTTTTTAGTTTTCTCTATGTATAAGCAAAAAAAAGATTGCCTTCTTCGTAGGCTTCTCAATCATTACATATATATATATACTACGTGTCTTGTCTTACATATAATTACAATAAGAAAAAAAAGTTTCCTCCCAAATATAAAAAAAGCACAAAAAAGAAAAAAAAACCAACTAAAACATAAGGGTTAGAGTGAGGAACATAAAAAAAATAATTAAGGTAAATCTTGGGGTTTTGAGAACATATAAATTTGGGTTTCGATGAATGCTGCTGCTGCTGCTACTGCTACCATGATCAATATAAGAGTTTCTTAGCTTTATATAAATATATACGTTCGTTATATATATAAGTTATAATTTGAAGATTGATTCTCAACTCTCAAGTTATGTCCGCCATAAAAATTGATTTGTTGTTGTCGCCGTTGATGTTGTTGGAGTGGATGTGGATGTGGCTGCCGTTGTTGTTGCCACTGTTAATGCTGCCGCTGATGTTGTTGCCGTTGGAGTGGTGTTGTTGAAACTGTTATTGAGATGCAGCTGCTGCAGCTTCAGAGTTTGCTGATGCAGTTCCATTTCGCTTGCCGACATTGGAAAACTGAAGTCGTTCGGCTGCGAATTTTTGTGGTTATTACTGTTGGAATTGCTAGTGCGTGGATTGCCGCCAGTGTTTTTGCTGCGGCTGTTGGAGAAGCTGTTGTTGCTGCTAGAAGGATTATTGGCGAAGCCACTATTGCTGCTGGGATAAATGCCGCTAGTTGCGAAATGGTTCACTCTGAGACTGGGATGGTTGGCAAAGTTATTGCTGCTGCTGCTGCTGCTGGGATCATGGTTAAACGTGTTACTGCCTCCCCCACTGTTGTTGTTGAAGGAACCGGCATTGTTGTAGTTGCCACCGAAAGCATTGTTGTGATTGGAATTGCTGTTAAAGCTGTTTCCAATAGAAAGCAAATTATTGCCTAAGCTGCCATTGCTGCCATGATGTTGTTGTTGTTGTTGAAAGGGCGGTGGCGATTGCAGTTGCAATGGCTGCAACGGTTGCTGTGGTGGCTCCTGCGGCTGCTGTAGCTGCAATTGTTCCTGCAGATAGTGAAGGGCAGCCACTCCATTCTGGCGTATTGTATTGAAGCCAAAGCTGTTCGGGCCGCTGTTGGCATTGATGTTGGTGTTACCATTGGTGCTGGCGGTGTTGGTGTTGGTGTTTGTGTGGGTATTATTGTGATTAATGTTGTTATTGCTTCCATTCGGACTCGAACCGTGAGCAGCAACAGGGCCCAGGCGTTGCATTTGTGATTGTTGTTGTTGTTGTTGATGGTAGTGCTGATGATACAGTAGCATGTTGTTGTTGCTACCATTGCCATTACCAATGGTATTGCTAGTGTTGGTACTACCGGTGAATCCCAACGCCTGCTGCTGTTGTTGGAGGAGTTGCTGCTGCTGTTGCGGTGACAATTATAAGTAGGGATAATGGTACTTCCTGCGGTACAGTCCGTCAAGCAACTCGGCAAAGTTTTCACCTATGATAGCAATTCAAGGAGGGAGACACAAAAAAGGTTAAGGAGAAAAAGAAGCTATTAGTAAGATTCATCAACGCATTTTTCTTAGTTACTTAGTCATGCCTAAATATTATAATATATTTTAAAAAAATGTATATATATAAAAAAAATTATTCTAACATATATAGATATTCTCTGGCCCTGAAATCTGATTGAGCCCTGACTTAGCTAGCCTAGGTGAGAGACTAATTATGTTTAGTATTTCGTTTAGAGAGTTTCATTTGCCTTTTTCTTGTTTAGATGGTGTTGGGTTAGTGTTTATTGTTGTTTCTTTAATTTTTCTTTTGTTTTTGCTTTGTTAATTTTATGTTAACTTTCGGGGTTTGTAGTTGTAGTTATAAATCAAGCAGAAGTTTGGTTGTTAGCGGTTCGATGTCGCTGTGTCTACAAAGTAATTTCATTGTTAGCGTTTCTTTAATCACAAAGGTTTTCCCACTTTCGATTCGGTTGTTTCTTTAACACAATTGCAGGGTTTTCATAATTTTCATTTAACGTGCCATGTTTTCTTTTTTACTTTTTTTTTCCTTGGAACTTTGGGATGGGATGGGGACTTGGATTGGAGTGTCATTGAACAGATTGATGACTGATTCTGTGATGGCTCTATATATGTGTGTATATATAGTAGGTATATGATGTGACTGAACTGTTGCGTATATAAAACACTCACATACACGAAGTAAATTCAAAGTCAAGTGCGTTCAAAGAACATTAGCAAGCAAAACAAGTCGGTATACATTGGTTAATGGTAAACAACTAGTTCGTTTTATAAATCAGAGGAATCTTGGGGTTTTGGTTTTGATAAAGTGATTCTTCGTTCGCACAGCAGACAAAGCAGACCATGGTGGGGAAGATTGAACAAAAAAAAAATGTTGCTATTCAAGAACACTAAAAAAACATCGGTCGAAATAGGGACTCTAAAAGAACTTGGTTTTGTTAATTGTTTATTTTTTTTTAGGGGGTGAGAAGAGTGTGAAGCGCAAGCAAACAAGGTTTTTAGTTAGCACAAATGGTTTTTCAAGGGCCAGCAGCAAATTCCATTCGGATTATTCTATTTATTATTTAATTTGGAGTTCAAATTTTGTGGGATTTAATTTAGAGCTCGAATTGGGTGGTTTCCATCTAGAAGTACAATTTTTTTTGGCAATTTCTCAATTGGAACTTTTTCAAATAACGCTCTACGCCCTTGGCACTCGCTCAACAATAGTAGTAAAAATAATCAGTCGAGCGACTGCCAAAAAGGCCAACAAATTTAGTTTATTGCTTAATCGATTCTTTTCTTAAGAGAGAGAGAGATTAATGGGTATAGTAGCTGAATTATGGCATATGAGAAAGTAACAAAGAAAAACATGGCACGCTTTGAAAAGAAAAATCGGCTTTTTTTTTTGTTTTGTTAATTTTATACTTTTATAGATATATGAAGAATTTGAAAACTGAAATTCGAATTTTTGTTCTGCCTTCTCAATTATGTGGTAGCGCATGAGTGTGCGTGTGTCTGCGGTTGTATTTGTGTGTATGTGTGTGTGTGTGTGTGTGTGTGTGTGTGCTCTCTTCTTGATAGATTGATATACTACTTAAAACGATTATATAGCGCTATTCGATCTCTTGGCTAGATCTCATTCTTAAGGGCTCTTAAAAAAAAAAGAAATTAAATAACAAAAAATCAATCAGGGATGCCACTGGAATCAGCTACAGGTTTGAAATCAATCAAAACGCTGCCGAAAAGTGTGCTTTAAACAATTCACCACATGCCTTGGCAATTGGCACTCGGGAATTCCAAAATGTTGCATACTTTTGGGCAGTATTCCAACGTATTTGAAAACATCAGCCACAAGATTTCTGTGGCATTTCCTGCTTAACCTTTTATGCTCTCCGTCAGGCGGAAAAGCAAATAATCTATGATAGATTACGACTAGGAGTAATTTATTAGAAATATGTATATATATAAAAAAAGGAATAATTACTATCGAGACCGAAGATAGCATCGCATATAGCATCGAATAATGAGCGTAATTTTTCCATAGCTCCGTCTATAATAAAAAAAAGGAACGAAACAAAAAAAAAATTGTACAACTTGGATTAGTTGCGGCGCAGATAAATTTCTTTTTTTTCTTGTAGGGTTGATTTGCTTGATTTTGAATGGGGGGAATATAAAAGATCGATTTGTTTTTAAAAGATTTTTTTCAATTATTAAGATCTTTTTCTTTTTTTTCAACAACAATCAATGAGAATGAGTTATATCGGTCGTTTTTCCTTCAAAACTTTGACGCTTATAAAGGAGAAGCGAACGATTCCGGGTTAGTGCTTTGAGTAGATTACAAAATACAGTAGAGTGTCTACGGCATGGAAACAACAAATGCGAAATACAATGGGGAACACAAACTACTTGTTTAACTTGGCAACGGGTTCAACTTTCGAACTGGAATGGCAGTCCAGCAACTAAATAAAGGCTAAGGCAAATTAAACCAAACTAAAAAATTATGCAAATCTTCAAAACTGTCTTCGGTGGATAAGGTCCGAAGTGCTCGATAGCCTTGCCATTGATCGGGGGTACCAAATCCCTTGGCAAGGACATCGCTTATAAGTTCGCATCAAGAGCTGTTCAAAAACGTTGCATTTTCTCTGGCACAAGATAAGAATAAACCTTGTTTTACTGCTTTATTTTTAAATTTCTTTTTTGGTTCTAGTTCTCATAAAAAATAAAATAAACAACGTATTTCAACAAGCTAAATATCGAACATTTCTTTAACTCTATCTTGTCAACTAAATTATGCAAATTATATTCAATTGAAATTAAAATAAAAATAATATATAAACCAATAGTTCGTTCTTAGGTGTTTTATTTTCTTCTTTTGAATGAAAAACAACAACAACAAAAAAGCAAACAATAATATATATATATTAATAAAATGTCAAACTGAGAGTTGGTTAAGCAAAATCTACAAGAAAGTTCGATAGAGTTTTTGCACATTTGTTGCTTGGCTTCGGTAGAGACAATTATAAATATTACTTTTTATATAGTCGATTTGATTTCCCGAATCCACACTGAACACTGACAGGCACAGAAAAAAAAACATATACAAAAAAATGTTTAAATAAATTTGGTTATTTTTTGTGTGATTATGCGGCATTTCTTCTTTTTTTTAGCACTAGTCGGATGATTAAAAAAAACAAAAAAAAGTACATAGCTCTGCACACAGTATCACTTGGAAGAGAATGTTATCGTCGTATGCATGAAATACACTGGCAAAAAAAGTTGTAAAAAAAATAATTAGCGATGTTCAAGGTTCGTTTTTTTTTTTTATTATTCGATAGTTACTGTTTTTTTTTTGCACTGGAACCGATAAAGGGGTGTGGGGAGAAGAGAGACAACAATACGGTCATATTCCGTCGTTTAAAAAAAAAAAAAACATCAATAAATTTTTCACAGTAAAAAAAAGAGAAAAAAAAACAATGCGATTGATGAAGGAGGAGTTGGTATCATATTTCTGAAGGTTTATAGAGGGTGGTTTTCTTTTTTTTTTGGTGTGATCTTTTGGGAGCACCCCGTTATCGTTTCGGTTGAGTGCGCGCATACTTACCATGCGCCATTTTCACTTCTTTCTATTCAATTTCATAGTGTCTCTCTCTCTGTCTCTGTCTGTCAAACAGCCGTCCGCCTCTCTCTGTCTCTTTCGCCTGGGGACAAGAGCTGTAAACAGAAATACTGCACTCGCGCTCTCGTTCGTACTCGCTCGCACTCACGCGCACGGGCACTGGGATCCTGTCAACACTCGCTATCTCTCTTTACCTCTTTCACTCTCTAGCACTCTTATCCTTTTTTTTTTCTCTCTCTCTCACTCCCACACATACACGCTCACATACGCACGGTAAGGCAGATAGGCAAGTTCAAAAATAAAAAACAAAAACAACAAAAAAGGTAAATAGGAAAAGTCTCAAAAGAGTGGGAGAAAAACTTCCCGATGCAAAGTATTGACGGCCACGTGTTGTTTTCCAACACTTGATTGATTCTCAAATTTGCTTGGAACTTGAAAAAAAAATAAAAAAAAGTTGTGGGTTGGTTTTGGTTTTTTAAGTTTGTTTTGCGTTTCGCCTTTTTATTATATATTCGTTTTCTCTGGTCACACTTTATCGGCTTTTTTACTTGGTTTTTCTTCTGTTTTACGCTGCTTTTAACGCACTACAAACTAAATAATTATTAAAATTAAACGCTATTTTATAGAATAGATTTCATATAGTCAAATATATATGTATATTATACGTATATCTATATAAGTATATTTCTTCTTTTTTATTTTCCTTTAAAAACTGGATGAGAGAAGGTTAAAAGAGGAATTAATTGCGTTATTTGGTCGATTTTTGTAGTTTTTTTCTGTTGTTGTTTTTGCTTGCTGTGGATTGTAGTAGCTGTAGTTGTTGTTGTTGTATTTTTTAGCTGGTGGCGATGAGAAATTAAAACTTAAAAAAAAGGACGTGATTCGAAAATTCGATATTTGATAGTTGATATATTGATGCGATCTGAAGAGGCTGAAGAGAGGGGAAGAGCTAAGTGGGGGTAGGTTTTTTTTTACAGGCAACGCTTTTATAATTTTTAGTTTTTACTCCTTTAAATTTGTATTTTATGTTTTTTCAGTTCAGTTCTGCTTGCATTGCTGCAATATATTCCTTTATCAGTGTTGTTTTGCACAGTCTTTTGTGAACGGGGAAAAAAATTACAAAAAAAAAGGATACAAAAAAAATGCACACTCTTTTATGCTTTATCTTATGTGGTGTTATGTTGAAACTCTCTCTCTCCTTTGTAGAAATATTTGTATTGTTACGCTTGTTTTTTATAATCATTTTTATATTGTTTTCATTTTTCATTAGTAGGTATCGATTCAGTCCGTGGTTGGTATATTCACATTAGTTGCGATTCCATTCTTCATTTTAGGTGCATCTTCTTGGTGCATTACCTTTTATTTTTTATAAAAAAAAAAGTATTTTTTTCGTGTTGTGCTGTGTTTGTTGTTGGTTTTTAGCCATCTATGAATCCGAGAAAAAACTTCTTTTTTAAAAGAACTGGTTCGACACACACACTTAAAAAAATGTCGAAAAAAAAGCACTTTTAGAACTAGAATCCATAATCATTTAAGAGCTAGTTCAATCGATTATCGGTTATCTGTTAGATAGCATGTATGGGAGTGTGTATGTGTGTGTGTAATTTGGCTGTTGTTGTTGTTGTGTACACTGCACAAAAAATAAAATCTCAAGTCTATAGAAATTCCCGTTTTTAAGTTAGTATAGAAAATGTACGTGGGGAAAGGGGTTGTGTTTCTAAAAATATATTGTGTTTTTTTTTTAAAGAGTTTTTTATACAAATTAATATGTAATTACACTAAATGAAAAAAATTACAATTCAATTTTTGTTTTTCTCTTGTGTTTCCATATACGACATATATATTATTATAATATATATGCTTGTGTATAAATTGCAACAATAAATTGAAGTTGTTTAAGTGTTACAGGGATATTTACGAAGTTAAAATAAAAAATTTAAACTAAATATGCATTTGTTGTTTGTTGTTAGTTGGAGTTGTTGTTTTGTTTGTTGTTGCTGCTGTTTGTTTGTTTGTTTGTTGTTGTTGTTGTTGTTGTTTATAGTCAAATACAAAAAGAAAAACGAAAACAAAAAATAATCCTTAAAAGGGATCAGAGATGTGGAAACTCTCAAGATGTTTGCTTGTGTTGGAAAAAAAATCATATACAAAAGGTATATGATTCCATATATCTTAGTGAGTGTGTGGCTTCTCTTGTGTGTGTTCCATATTGTGGCCTTTGTTCGTTTCTGGATTTTTTTTATGTTTGTTTTGTTTTTTTGTATTCTCTCTTGTTTTGTATTATTATTTTGTTTTTGTTTTTGTTTCTGTTTTTTAAATTAACTTTTTCGCATCCATATAGGGATGCGTTTTTTGGAAGCGTTGCTGTGATTTTATTGATCTACCTCTGTGCACCATATTGTTATGTCCAGGAGCGATAAGTGGTGGTGGCGGCAGCGGTGGGGCGTTGGGTGGGACCACGCCCATCTGGGACATAAAATGCGCCGCCTTCGCCTTGCCATGCTCCTCCGCCAGCCGAACGGACAGCGGCTGGGATCCGCCCTCGGGTATTACGTTGTTCAGCGCCGATATGGCCTCCTGTGCCTCCTCGCGCTTGTTGTAGCTATATTTTTCGTTATTATTTTATTTATCGGTTGTACACCATATATCGTACATAGTACATTGATGGTTTTGCGATAGAAATGAACAATGGAAAATATGAGAGAAAGAAAGAAAACATATGAGCTGGGGTGTGTCGAAAATAAAACTAAACAAATCAAGTTTGGCAAAGAGAAACTACAGTCAACGTTCTTTAGGGTTGAACCTCTTTCTCTTTAAATATTTAAATAGATCAGAATATATACTAATTTCCAAATATCATACAATTTTGTACAGCATTTGGAATTCAAATAATATTTATAAGTTCTTTGAAAGTTCTTTAATTTCCAGATCAAGTTGGATATTCAGAGGCATATTCGACTCAAAGAAGATCGACTGTATGTAAAAAATAGTTTTTCTCAAGCCTTCTGATTACTTAAATGTAGTTTTACAAACTAGTTTTGGCACTCACCGAACAAACGCCACGCCCCGTGGTCGACCCGTGAGCTTGTCACGCAAGATATTCTTCTGCACAATGGAACCGTACTTGCCAAAGATTGTGTCTAGCTGATCGTCGGTAATGGTGCGCGGCAGATTGGTTACATACAGATTGGTGTCCTTGATGGATTCACCGCCTGGACGAGCATAGGAAACCTAGAAATGAACCAAGAACATAGAGAGATTAGTTACACTTTGATCAAAACAATTTTCGGTTAAAAAAAACTCACCTTTAGCCGCTTGTTTCGCACTGTGATGCCATTCAGCACTTTGATCGCACGCTGCGAGTCCATTTCAGACGTGAAGTCCACGAAAGCGTATCCAAAACTGTAGCCAGTCTGAAAGATGATCAAATGATTAGTTCGTTTTCAAGTGAACCCTTTTTGCCATAGTTCTGCTTGGACCTACCTTATAGTCTCTCATGATTCTGCACGTGTTGATGGGTCCGATGGCTCTGAACAGGGCGTACAGTTCGCGATCAGTCATATCCTGCGGCAAGTAGTTGACAATCAGGTTGGTGTTGCTCGCCCTTGGATCGTTCAGGTGATCGTCGCTGCCGCCGCTGCCCAGTGACAGGCCGCAGAGATTGTTCAGCGAATTGTTACTGGTTATCGGAGGCAGGTTTATAATGTTGCCACCAAGAGAGTTGGCGCTACCGCCATTACCGCCGCCACCGCCACATCCGGGGAAATCATTGTAACCGCGACGCGACGAGGAACTTGGAAATGAAAATTCTGTATCCTGTGGCGAGAACGCATAACGTGACTGTAATCAGATTGTACAAAGGGTATTCTAGTGTTGAGAGAAGGCCTCATATCGCTGTCTTGGGGGTTGATTGATTGATTGATTGATTAAGTTTAGGTATTATTAGTTGGTTAGATTGGATGGTTTGCTGCTGCTTGGTACTTTCACTTTAGCTGATTGAACGTTGCACACTTGTTAGTTGGCTCGAACAACGGGCAACAACAACACACAACTGTTAATTGTTAATTGTTAGTTGTTAATTGTTAACTGTTAATGATGAGGTGACACACACAAGGTACAAAAAAACTGGATATTAAAACGTAGAAATCTACGGATAAAACGAAACGGCAATTCCAAATGCATCGAATATTGAAAACCGAAATCGTTGCTTCATCTCATCTCATCGAACTCTTGGATTTCTTTTGGATTTTGTGAGGCTAGTTAAGGCGTTCTTAAAGGCGTGCTTGAAACTCGAGTGCAGCAATTGGTATTTGAATTTTTTGTTTGGATTTAAGCTTTGAATTTGAAACATTCCCTTGTACATTCGCTGTACCTCCGTGTAAGTATTTTGTGGTGGTGGTGGCAATTGTCTGTGTGAGCTAAACGGCATTCACAGGGTTGCAAAAACGAAAGACAAAGGAAAATCGAATTGCCAGAAATGCATAAAGTTAGGTCTCATACTTTTTTTTTTTAGTTTTCTGAAATTCTCAAGTGTTTTGTGTGGGTGTATTTACTGCTTTTGCTTTTGTTGCGAGTGTACGAGGGTCACCGTGATATTGAGAAACGGGAGGGAAATACAGTGCGTGACAGAACAGTAAGGCATCGATATATTTAAAAATTTCTTCTAAAAAAAAATAATAGTTCTTCATATGAATTTCAATTCCTCTAATTAATTTCTTATTTCAAGGTACAAAGCACAAAATGTTTATGATATTTCCAATAACTTTAAATGGGACTGTATCGTGTATTTGTACAACTGTTGCTATTGTTTTGCCAAGCACTGTACACGCTAAAGAGGGCAGAATGCCGAACGGAAACCAAAGCTGAGGCGGAAACGGAAATGGAAACGGAGGAACGGAAGTGGGAGGACGGACAAGGTGGCAGGGCGATACTTTAAGGTACGCCATTTGCTGTTAGTGTCTCATGCAGGTTAGTTGTTTACGTGTGTGTGTGCGTGTGTGTGTAATTTTTTTTAACTTTGTTTCTTTGTGTTTGTTTAGTTATTTCTATTTAAGGATTTTGTATTATTAAAAAGTTGTTTGTGTTGTTGTTGTTGCTGGTTGGTTGGTTAGTTTATTGGGGGTTTGTTTTCGTTTCTGTTTTTGTTCTTGTTCTTGTTTGTTTAGGTTTTGTTATTTAAAATGCAATCTTTAAGTTGTTGATTTTTATTGTTATCATAAACCAAAATGAAATTGATCAGCATCCAGTAAATAATTGAGTTAAGTTTTGGTATTTGGTATTTGTTTGTTGTTTCTTGCTCGAAAATTGTAATCAAAAGCGTGTGTCCCCAGAGCGTTCATGAGACAAACTCAATAACATACAACTATTTATAGTAAAAGGCATAAAATTTATATTATTATTGTTATTGTTATGATAATTATTATCAAAAAAAAACGGAACCGAACAAAACAAAATACAAAATCAGTCCATATCAAATGCATTGCTTTTAACTTATTTTCTTGTTTATTTTTCAAATTTCTTTCTTGAATTTTTTCTTTGTTTGGTTTGCTCATGCAATGGAATTGATCGCTAACAATAATTATAAATTTCAGGCGTGAAATGAGAGATAAGGTGAGTAATACTAACCATTCCCGATGGCAGTGAATGGGACATGCCAAAGCCACGCCCACCGCTGTTCGTCGATCCAATCGATTTGATTTTGGAAGAAGAAAATATAGATTAGTACACGGGAATATGATAATGTTGTTCTTGGTATTTAAATTGAAGAAAATACTATTTAAAATTATCAAAATTAAATGTATAAAGCGCAATTTACGTTCTATGTAATTATCTTAAAAATGATTAAGAAATGTTTTGGCGTTGGATGATCTGACGAATATCACTAACTTAGGCTTACAGCTAACTTAGTTTGAGAATAAGGACGCGGCAGAGGTACAGTCACACGGCATTCTGTTAGCTGGCTAACAGCACGCTGTTAACTGACCTGACCAGCAATTCCTTATTCGACCTAACCTTAAACATACGGGCGAGAACCGTTTTCGGAACTCAAAGAGAAGTTTTGGAAAAGTGATTAAGAATTTGGCACATTCGCAGGAAATACAACTCGGCTTATCTACTCTGCAGTGAGAAGATACCGGTTATATACACCCTTGAAGTGGCGCAAATCCTTGCATTGAAAAATTGGAAAAAAAAAATTATTTTCACTTTAAAAAAATAAGCACTTAAAAAAAATAGTCACTTAAAAAAATTTAAATATATTCTTTTCATGCACTTTCGATTCACCGAAAAAAAAGAGAAAAAAATTATGCATTTGCATGGTGCTGTTAGGCCCAATTCTGAAATCAAATAATCGGACACCATTTTGTATGCAACACTTTTTCACTTAAAAAAAACTTCGTTTTTAAATTTTCACTTGTAGAGCACTTGAAAAAAATAGACAAAAAAATACATAATGCAGACTGACTCTTTCTCGGCATCTTCCCACGTCGACTTCGGATTATTATGTCTAAGTTAGGGCTAATACAATGCGTGATTCTCCCCAATATTTTGTTTTATTTTCTTATGGCTTTATTTTGTTTTGTTTTTGGGTGATGATTGTCTTACTTACGGGCATTGAAGGCGTCCTCGATTCAAGAACATTTCTGGGGGGCGGAGGGGGCGCGATTGCCCCCCGTGCAAAAAAAATGAACTACATACTATCTAAGGAGTCAGTGTCTTTCGATTTCGATTTCGCATTTCGCCGATATCGCTTGTGGTGGCGGCTGCTTCTTTCTGGGCTGTGGAAAAAGATGTCTGCACACAATTAAATTCAGCTGCGGTACGACGACGATGATGGCGGGTTACGTAATTTGGCTGGAGGGGATTTTTTTTTATATGATTTATAGAGATTGTGTGTGTGTGTGTGTGTGGGTGGTTGTGAGAGTTTGTGTGTGGGACGGAAATTTGATTTATTTTCGATTCTGTTTTTCTGTTTTTTTTTTTTGTATTTTGGAGCACAGTAAAAAAATATGTAAAAAAAAGGTAAAGGAATAGATTGTGACTAAAAAATCTCAAATATTCGCTGGCAAGGTCACACTGCTCCTCTGTTGACTGTTGATTGTTGACAATTGTTGATTGATGTGATGCTGCTGCTACTGCTGCTGCTGATTTTGCTTTTTGCTGTTGTAGTTGCTGTTACTGTTGGCTTTTGATGACCTTAAGCAAATGTTGCGCTTTGGCATTTTGCACTTTGGCTTTTATTCATTTCCTGTCGCTTCTCTCGCAGTAGAGAGACAGAGACGGAGCGATTGAGAGAGAGAGGTTGGGGTAAAGGCAATTTGTTGGCTATGCATTTGGGATATATGTGTGTGTGTGGGAGTGCGTGTACATCATGAGTGAGCGGGCAAAAGAGATGGCGACGCAATAACCACAACAACAACCGGTACGCTTAAGGCTAAATTCCCCACATACATACGTAGCTGTGGGAAAGGGACGGCCCTACATACATAACTTAAGGCTATCGCATGTCAAGGTCCTGACACAATTTCCGCAGAGCACGTGGTGCATAAAGCTGTGGTTTGCTCTGTTTACATTTCGATGGACTGCCGCCGAATATTGTGCCATAAATTATACGACCCCCCGAATGGGGGAAAAAGAAGCAGCAGCTGCAGTGGAGCCAATGACGCCATCTTTTATAGTTTTTTGAAATGCAAAGGTTCAACGGTAGCTGCTACTTCTTTCCACTTTATATGTCATGACCCCCTGGAGATTTAAGGATCTTTGTTGGAATCAGACCACCACTTGACCCTTCTCTATATACGGTTTTGTTCTTATTTATTTATTTTTTTTTTTTTTGGCAGCAAAAAACAGTCAATTGTGATTTCTTAGGCAAAACTTAAAGCTTACGTTCTACTGAAGATCTGGCGATGGAAGATAAATGGACAATGCGAGGCGAGAGAAAAGAAAATGTCACAGAAAAAAACGAACAAAAAATCAAGTAAACTCAAGGCAATTAAGGCAACAAAGAAAAAATAGTTTTAGTACAGTCACACCAAAGCAGCAAGTGTGGAACAGAGACAAAGTAATGGAGAAGGAGAGAGAAGACAACATTTACCGGTACATTGTGAGGCTGCTTAAGTTGCACAGGCCGCACGATGAGAACGTTTTTAGGCCGTTTCTATAATCCTCTTGCCACAAACGAATTGCACAGATACGGATACATGTATCTGCCTTGGTCTACGCGTGTGTAGTACAGTGTTGTGTTGTGTGTGAGGGGAAGAGATATAACAGTTCCGATTCCCACCGGAAATCGAACATGGCGCTCGTTGTTTTCTTCTTCTTCTTCGTCTTCTTATTGAGTGTTGTGTTTAAATGCAATATATTATAAATTAATATATACAATTGTGGAAGATTGCGATTACTTTACGTTGCTTTACGTTTTTGCCGTTATCATTTTTGCATATTGCTTATCTTTTATCACATACAACTGTAAATATAGGACAAAAATAAAGAACACATGGCATGGTTGCCGTTACGAAAAACACGCAGACTATCATCAATCAGCGGATGTGTAAGTGTACGCAGTATGTGTGATCGCATGGATGTATGCTATGATAAATGCCAAACTAGAGCGAACGAGATGGCAACATATGTACATCTAATGAAAGGGGATATGCAATGAACAAAATAACATAGAATCTAAAAAGAAAATTTACAACAAAAAAAAAACCATTACGATTGGGAGCGGAGCTTTTTTTCTAAACAATCTTTAGGCTGAACTCATATATTGGGGGGTTCCCTCAAAAACACTTGACTGTTTTCTGCTGCTCTGCTTCTCTCTGCCAATCTACATGCTTGTGTCTGTATATGTCTGTATATATGTTTTAGCTGTATTTAATAGATTATTGATTTTGCTTCTATCAGTGGCTGCACACCATCTAGTGCATGTAACAGTTAATTATACTTATGTTAACAATGTCGACGCTATTGTAATCCATCTCCTTGCCATAGTTGTGCTTGTTGCGGCGGTTATTGTTATCCTTCGACGTTTCCTTCAGTTTCTCACACTCTTTCTCTCTCTGATAACATCAGAATATAAAACAATGAACAGAATCCAAAATGAACTAAAACTAAGCTGTGTATGTGTGGTGTGTGCAAAATGAGATGAATAAATTTTCGTTTGTGCCACAGCGATGACGACAGCAAATCGATAACTTTCTCAAGATCTTCTCGATTGGCCATCGACATGCTTCCCTGCGCACACACATATACCAATGCATATTATAAGCCGTCAAAAGTTTGCCAACGGAAAGACTTCGAAGAACCTGACAAAAAAAAGGTGTTAGCCGCAAAGAATCTTTGCTAGCAAACAGGGAATTGCTGTTTCGTATAAACTATACAAATGTTAAAAAAAAATATATTTGGATTATCTGCATCTGGGAGATCTGGGTAGAAAAAAAGGAGGTACACTTTCTCATTCGTAGGTGTGTTTGTGTGTTATGTGTGGGGTACAATTAGGGATTGGACTGGGGAAGAGGGGTAAAAAACAGTAGAATTTCTTTACTCTTAGGAATGAAATTAAATTTTTTTGAACCAACTAGATGTGTATTACATTTTCATTTTGTGTTGAAACTACATTATTTATTATTCAATAAAATCTATTGAAGAAATTCGACTGTTTTTTTGTATTGCAAATGTTGTAAGAGAAAAAAAAAACAGGGATTAAACATAAAAATTGATCTCAAACGTAAGAAAACTCAGGTTTAAAAATTTACCTCGACTTGTTGTTGTAACCATATGGAGGATAACCACCGTTATTATTGTTACTACCCGGATTATTATTGCCGTACATATCCTGAGAGTTGCGAGTGTGTTTGTTTTCGAATCAACAAAAAATTACACCCTCGAAAATACACCGAAGGTGCGAAGGATGAGGTGAGTCGTGGTGAGTAGAGGTGAGTGGTGAGTTGGGTTGAGTTTAGTTGAGTTGAGGAGAAAGCTTCGATCGCGCGCTCTCCTCGACTTGTGGCGCTCAGCGCTCTCAGCTGGCCTGCTGCTGTGTTGTTTGCTGTTGTTATTCCTGCTCCTTCTTCCTCTCTTCAATTGTTAATTGCTTTTCCGATGTTTGGTTGTACTTAAGATTGCTCTTATAATTTAGTAGCAGATTCTTCCTTATCTCTTTTCAGCATACACTTTTAGTTTCTATTCTTCTTTTTCTCTTAGTGTATGGTTATTTGCAGTTATTTCATTTGCTGTTGTTGTTGCTGGCGCGCTCTCAGCTGTGTGTTGTAGTTGTAGTAGTTGAAGAGATGATATTGTTGTTGGTACTAAGTGGTTGTAGAGTTTGGATTTGATTTTAATTTATTTGTATTTTTGTATTTAATTGTTTTTGGGAGGGAAAAGGGAGGGCTCTACATTTGATATACGAATAATAAAACAACAAACATTACAAAGTCGTGAATTTGTGTGCGGCGCGAATTTGTGAACGAGGAATATTATGAATAAAGAAAAAAATATAATAAATAATCAAATACTCGCATTACTTATCGAGAAAATTAATGCTGTGTGTGTGTGTTTTTTGTATGTGAGATTATTGAAAACTAGAGTTGTCTTCGCGTTGAAAAGTGTAACAGTGTTGGCAAATAATTCTTTCCTAAAATCAACACTAAGCAAATACTGACACTAAAAGTCATTTTGTTTTCAAGAATTTCGAAATAATATTCTCATATTTTAATAGCGCAGCCAATTTTCTAATCGTTCTTCTTCTAGGATAAATGTCTTTATTTTGTGAAACACACCTTATCTTATGTATTGCCAGGGTTGCCACCCTAGGATGTTATTTAAATATTTATGTTCTTACAAATATCTTAAATACCTAACCCTTAACACATTGCATACTGTCGCCTTCCAAGCAACAAATCCTCGACCAGAGTTGTCATATAACAATTTCAAACCAACAATTTCTTAACCAAAAACTAATCTAAAACCAATTGCGCTTTTATACAGTAATTTAGCTTTAGCGATCAAGTGAAACTATTCCCGACATACCTGGCCATTTTGAAATTATAGAAAGACGACATGGTCGATTGAGGAGTCACAGTGTCAAAGGTAAAGTCCATCATGGTTAAATCACACTTTTGCTCCGATTTTTTTTTTGTTGACAAATTGAATTTTAGACACACAACGGAATCACAAGATCACAGGACACAAGTTAGACTTGTCACGAGTGGAACTCGACTGAAGATGTCCTGTGAACTACCGGGGTATTTAAGGATCGGAGAGGGGTGCGGGATAGTGGGCGATGGGCGGTGGGTGGCGCAGGTAGAATTGAGGGAGGCAAGGTGCGCGTGCCAGTCGCGTGGGCTACCTAAGCCATATTATGATCCTGCTAGGAAGCGTGCCAGGCGTACTTTCTTGGGTGGCCGGCTGCATCTCGCGGATCCCCGAATCCCAGATCGACGACAGGCAGGCAGATGTTCCGCATTCTCGGAAGCTGGATACTGATGATGCCGGCAAGGTGCTAACTTGGGTGGAAAATATCGAAAGGTGGAAATTGGCAAGCTGCAAATTGGTTACTAGGAAAAGCAGCAAGCTGCAACTTTTTGCCCGGCTTCATTAGAAGATCAACATGTTTTATTCCTATGAATATCCCAGGCCTTATAAATTAGTTTGTTCTTAATTGCAATCCAAAGCCAAAAATTAATTCCAGAGGCAATTATTCAATTGTTCAAAATTCAATCATATATAACCAGACCTAAGAAAACTAAGCCTCATTATCAAAAATTACATTTAATCTTTTAATTTCCATTGCAAAAACATTTTCCCAAAATTATTTAAATATTTTAATCAGATTTTTCAAACTAATTAAAATGCAAAAAGTTCTTTAATACATATTCTTAAAGAATTATACGTACTAAATAAATAAAACATAAATAAATAGACTTATTCATGGGACAGGCTAATCTCTCATATTGATACTTGATCGCCATAAACATAATCCCCACCATAAATAACCCATTACAGATTTCCAGCTGCCTACTTTTTGCTCGGATCTTAGGCAGTGGCAGGTGAAAATGCAAATTGACCTCCCCGCTTATAAAAACGCCGGCTGGAAAAAAATCTTGCAGCCCAAAATTTCGAATTACCAAGAAGAGAGACCAAGGGAAAATTCTTTGCCGATTTTAAACAGAAACGTTGAGTCAGTCAAGATGTGTGGTTCACTAATATCTTGAGAGTCAAGAAACATAGTTACCAGGATTAGAGTTTAAGAAAATTATTTTAAAGTGAATTGTGATTTTAAGTAAAATCAAGTAAGTTGATTATTAATCTTAAGTATAGACAGTATTGAAAAAACTGCAATCTAAATTATTTTATAAAGATAATAATAATATAAATCAAGAGTCATAACAATTGAGCTTTATGTTCAGGATAAATTGAAAAGATACTTTATGTACAACTCAGGATCCCCCCCGAAAAGAGCAACTAAACTTTTCCCATCCAAAACTTTTTGCGAAGAGAGAAGAGAGAGAGAACGAGAAAAAGGTTGATGGTGTGGGTGGGGGAAAAGGAAGAGAAGAAAGTCGGGAGCCAGAAAGAGCTGCTAAATTGAAAACGAGGGCAGCAGCGTCAGAGGGGCGGCAGCAGAGTGGGCGGGGCGGCCTAAATCGTACAACAACAAGAACAATGTTGCTCGAGAGCAAAGCGTGCAATGGAAATGGGGGGTAGATGTGATGGTGACCATTTCGAGGGCTGCTTTTTCCCATGTACAGCAGATTGCCAAAAAAAATATATATATGTATATACAAACGTATATACGAAAGAGGGAAATATGTACAGAGCTATATATAAGAGCGTGTGTACCTCACTTTCCAGCGTGAAAATCCACAGCATGCGAAAGAACAGGCGGAAATGAAGGAGGAAAATCGTCACAGGGAAGGGAAAACAAAGAAAAGCGAACAAAAAAATAAAAAGGGAAACAAACTAGAAGGGTAACCTGAAGGTCTCTTTATAAATAGAGAACCCCAGAAGCAGAGTACCGAAAGTCGCCTTGGGTTTCGTGTTCAGAGAAGGTGAAAGCAGAAGCACTGAGAAATCAAAACCCTTCTCGCAACAAAAATAGAAAGTCCCCCGACAGACGTGTGGGTCCACACGTGGAAATATTGACAATATCGAAAAATAATTTAATTTATGCTTAATTTAATTCTGAAAAGTTTAAAAAAAGACTAACGGAAGAAGTTTGATAAAGTATAATAAATTTATGTTAAATATAACCACGAAACCTTTAAATCGTTGATAATTCATAAGAAAAAAGATAATTCATAAAAAATATTGATTTTTCTTATAAATGAATTCATAATTTAATTAAGTCATTTTTCCACGAGTCTTTTCTGTTAAAATATATTTATCAATTTCAATGGAAAGAGCGAAATCTTAAAAAGGTATTTGTACTTTGTTTCTTATAAATGATCATAATTTAATTAAGTCATTTTTCCGCCTTTACTGTTTAAATATGTTGATTGATTTCAATGAAAAGAGCATTCAGTCAATTTCCTTCAGTGTACGAGAGAGAACTCACTCGCTGCAAGCAAAGCTTCACAATTGATAACAGAAGTCGACTAATTTGGAGCACACTTGTGTAAATAGAGCAGCTCTACTACATATACATATATATATGTGCGTGTTTTGAACAGTTGTTGATAACATCATAAAGGGACAGAGAGGGCAATGGGATGGTAAGCGTAGATCTATTAAGGTCTCTTTCTAACGCTCTCAGCTGGGAGCGTGAGTCATGCGGGTGGTTGTGCGCTGCATTTGACATGCGTGAATGAAATCGCATGGATGGAAGAGCATTGCCAGATGAAAATCAACGATCCCATCGAACATTCCAGCTGATCGCTCGCATGATTATTGTTTTTGCTAAAAAGTTGTTGCACTCTCAAGTGGATCCAGTGCTTGTGTGTGTGTTTGATGCATAATGATGTTTGTATTTGTGATTGTGCCAAAGCAAAACACAAAAAGTTTAGCGAGCTCGCCAGTACAGTGGTAAATGGAAATTAAAGGAAACTTTGCGGAAAAAATTTCAAAGAAAGAGTTATATTTCCGCATGTAGTTGTTGTAATGACAAACCAAATACCGATGTATTTTTCATTATATTTTTTTGTGAAAATAAAATATACCAATCGTAAAACTTGATTGTTTTTATCAGGGAAGGATCACTGTAAGTTGAATTCCATTGATCGGTGACCAAAAAAGGTTAACAACGGGTACAAAACGAGCATGGGAAGTGTGTTATTTTGTAATTCGCACCAGGGAACGACCTCCGCTGGAAGAGGGGAGCTGCCACCGGCTGGCATTACCGTTCCAGTATTCCAATGTAATGAGCCAAGCTCGATCGAGCCGAGCAATTCATGTCATTGCCAACATTAAGGGGAATGACCGCCAGAGAAGGAGAGAACAGGCAGAGGCGGTTCGAAATGCAGCTGCCCCTCCCCTTCACGCTAGCTGCAGCTGGAAAGCAAAATGAGCGACAGCTGAGAGAGAAAAAAGGAACCGAGTGCAGACCTAGCAAGGACACGGCTCTTCCATGCGCGCTACCTGCTCGGGAAAATATATTTCCATGGTTCTTTAAGGGAAAGGGACAGCCATAAAACAAACAGGCGCGTGTCTCTTAATCGGGAACAAATCAAGTCATTCTATCATTTGGAATAACCATAAATGCCTGATGACTCCGTGCCCATCGAAAAATGCAATTATTATAATGGCTGATGCACAAATATATTGGCATATCTTATCCGGGACTGATAAATCGAAAACCAAAACACGAAAACACGTTGCCTTCCACGATAACAGCTGGCAATGCTGTCGACGTCGACGCCGACGTCATGTGGTCGCAACAGTCGCGTATAGCTAACTAGTTGCCCCTCGAAACAAACTGGAATATTAATACAAATATTTAAACGCAGATTTGACTTTAATAAAGCTGAGAAGCAACCGTAATATTGTTCCTACAATTGCCAAACTTTGGTTGTTTTTTTTTTTTTTTGCTGCTGCTAAAAACAGGAATGCTTAAATTGTGACCTAAAATATATATTCGAAAACAGGAAGTATCTACAATTGCAGGATAGGTATAAATATGGCAACTCGAGTGGAACTGTGCAGCGGAACTAAAGGAAGTACGAAGAGAGGAACTCAGGTAGGCGGCCATTTATTGCTGGTCGCGACTGTATGCATGTGTTGTTGCAAGTGTGTTTTCCTTGTCGTTTCCCTTCTTTGGTTTTTTCTTTTTGTTAGTAAGTTTTTTTTTGCTGCTCTTGCTTGGCCTTTGTTATTTCTTCCGTTTGTCTGCACAAAATGGTAGTTTGTGTATAGCTCAATACTACCAAACGGCCAAAAATAAAGCTGTTTCAAGTGCACAAAACTTACCTAGTCAATGCCTTATTTGCTTTATTATTATTTAATGATTTCTAGGATTAAACGAAATTAAACACTCACACACTGTGGTTTTACTAATGTACCGCTCGATTTTACTATTATTATGCGGAATATCTTGTTGTTTCTACATACTACAACGGTTAAAGGAAAAACAATAAAAAAAACGCATGAATCGGAAAACGATGTGAAGACGTAGAGAGAGGGCGACGGAGTGGCGGTTTCAAAACAGCCAGCGTCGCTAACACACACACACGTACGTTTCACTAACACGCATATTCGTCATCGCAGCAAAGCCGCAAACACAGGAAAGAAAAAACAACAAAAACACTAGCGAGTGGCGGACGAGGACGTGAGTATTCGTGCGTACGTGTGTGTATGGGAGAGAGAGAGCGCGTCGACGTTGCCATTTTACGGCTGTACTGTGTTGTTAGTGGTGGGAAAAGCAGAGCCAGCCAAAGGCTGAATGGAATTTTACAACATGGCTCGCTACTTTTTTGCACTCTATTTTTTTGGCTATGCTTTTTCGAATCACAAGCAAACAAAAAAAAAACGATAAAAAAAAACAATTACAGCGAGTGGTTTTCACCTCTCTCTACCGCCTTACTCGTTGTAGTAGAGTACATGGGTGTGTGTGTGTGGATTCAAACCACAAAAAAAAATATATAAGAAAAAGAAAAAAAAAATGACTCCAAAGCTTTCTGTACTATATGCAATAAATATATACAACTACGCATGTATTTGCGAAATGATTTCTGCGCATTTTCACAATGTCTGCGTGTTTTCCATTATCATTCTTTGGATTTTCTCTTTTCGTTCATAATTATTATATACACTTCACGTCACGCTAGAAACCCTGTATGTATATGTAGTTGTGGTGGCGGTGTTTATATGTGTACTGTTTTTTTATTGGTTTCTTCACAACGTCGTCGGCACACAAATTTAGTCTTTGTCTTGCTTTTGTTTAACTTTATTCGGCAATTCACATACGCTGCGAATATTAATTACATTTTGCAAACTCGAGGACACTTAATCGGGAGTAGAACAAGGTGGAGAAAAAAATTACCAGAAAAAAATGCACTGCGCGACTTCCTTCAGTTCAACAACAACAAAGCAGTGTGACCAATATGACGAGCAAACGAAAACGACGAATCGAAATATCGATATTGTGAAATACCCTAAAAAGTGCGATACATCGATATTTTTACTTTTTTGATTTGGGTGTGAATATTTTGGGAATTAAATCAAAATAGTTTGCATATACAACGAGTCTGAATGAAAGGTCACCTGAAAAACATAAAAACGGCTGACTTAAAGCTTTTGTAAACGACAAGTTATTGCACTCTAACGCATCGATAGACTATTAGGGACTTATCGAATTCTTTAGGACTATCGGTCAGCTATTCTGAATTAAGGGACGGAGCTTTATTTTACGACGTTAAAAGTCCCGCAAAAATATAAAAGAATCGTATTGGTATATATCCTAAATAAAATATGAAATAAAAATGGGAACTTGAAATACTAAAACTCGCTCACGATAACCATAATTAAGCTATAAATATTATGCGTAGTCATAAAAAAAGGTATTAAAAATAACTCAAATTCAAAGAAATATTAAAAATAAATTTAAGTATGGGGTTATAAGTAAGTAAAAGTTGATTTCTTACGCAAATAAAGAATACCAAACACCAGCTTCGAATAATCAATAGGCTTAGCCCACTTCTCTGCAGTTATTTTAGACTCGATTTATAAAAACATGCTCGGTTAAAATTCTTAACAAGCTTATTTATTGTTAGCAATAAAACACCATTAAATATTAGTTGAGAATGGATATAAAATTCAAATGATTTCGGACTTCATTCGTGAACTAGCGAGGAACTAGTTTTTAACGCGCCAATTCTGAACGACTCACTTGCGTGTCGATCGATATCGCCTGGACACAATAATCGTTAATCGAAAATGTTCATCAGTCTCGCGCGCTCAGTTTTTTGCGACTTAAAATGGAATCAAAAATTAATCACTTTCGAGGGCGCAGCGCCCTTTTGTATGCACTAATCCTACATTCCGAATCGAATTACTATTACAACATGTCATTTATTTGTAGTTCTTGTATGTCTAGATTTATCAAGTGTGTACAAAGGTGTTACAAATTAAACTGTTTAGCCTACAGTTAAAAAAAAAAATTAAATAAAAAGAAGTATCGTAAAAAATTGTCGCACTTCGACATTTTACGTTTTTACTCTCTCTTTTGCTCTCTCTATCTCTCTTTTATTCTCCTTTCACCGTTTCTATGCGGATTTCCTAAACTTTTCTCTTATCTGTTGCGTTAGTTAAGACTACACTTTATCAGTACGTAGTTGGTAAGTTGGGCTTATGTCTCTCCGAGAGACTCTCTCGAGTTCCTCTCACTTACACCTAGCCAAAAAAAAATATATATAGTGACAGCGTTATAATGTATAGGAATAAGGAATACAATATACAAAGCAGTCGACGAAGCCCGGATTTCTTCAGTGTGTGTGTTTGTGGATGGGGTGGGGAAGTGGAGTGAGGGGAGAAATGTGAAGCGAACACGCGGGGGGGCAGGCTGAAAAGGGGGAGAGGGGTCATTATAACATGGGGCATAGCATGGGGGTCAGTGGGCGGGCAGTGGCCGGGGGGTTGTGGGGGTATTAATCATCATTTTGGCATAACAAAGTCTTTTCGTGTTCCTCCTCCTCCTCCTTGTTTCTCTTTGCGGGATGAGGTGCTGCTGCATCCTCAGATGTTATTTCGATTCCGCTGGTTGCCGCCGCGGTGATTGCGTTTGTTCCCACCGCCACCGTTATTTCCGCCAGCAAAATGTCTATTGCCACCACCTCCGTTGTTGCCATTTCCGTTGTTGAAATTCTTGAAGGGCATGCCGTTGTTGAAAGGCATGCCCATGCCCATGTTGCCCATGGGATTCATGTTGCCCATGTTGCCTCCTCCATTTCCATTTCCATTTCCATTTCCGCCTCCGATATTGCCATTTCCTCCTCCTACTCCGCCTCCACCTCCTCCTCCTCCACCTCCATTGTTGTTGTTGTTGTTGGCAAAGGGATTAAACGGATTGCCATTCGGTACTCCCACAGGTGGCCCGCCTCCTCCACCACCCCCTGGCATGAGACGCGGCGGCGGCTGGTTAAATGGTGGTATATAGTTACCCATCTGCATCATCATGCCGGGCATTTGCATCACATTCGGCGGCGGCTGACGCAGCATTTGCGCCAGATTCGGCGGCGGTTGCGACAGGTTCGGCAGGATAACGGCTCCACCACCACCCACTCCAGGTCCAGCTCCCACTCCCACGCCCACGCTTACGCCCGGTCGTGATCCGCCGCCATTGCTGCTCTCTTCAGGCAGCTGCACCACCTGACCGTTGTCGTCCACAAAGATGAACAGCTTGGCGAAGATCTGCTGCAGCGTCGCATTGTTGACAATGAAGCTCACATCGAAGATCTTCGGCGCATCCTCCGGCAGTTGATGGTACTTCTTCAGTTCGGTGAACACCAAGGCGAGCTGTTGGTTCACCATGATCTTGTTGTTGCTGCCCAGATCTTTGTACCAGGGAGAGCTCTGCATTATGTTGCGGATCTCGGAGATTTGCTTGCTGCCGCCAGAGGCATTCGTTGTACGCGTTTGGCTTTGGGCCAGTGCCTGAGCTTGAGCTTGAGCTTGAGCCTGAGCCTGTGCCTGCAGATGTGCTCTTCTGGGATCACGACGTGGATCAGCTCTCGCTGCGGGCTTCTCCTGCTTTACATTTGGCGGCGGGACAGACATTGACGGCGGCGGGGTATTCATCGGCGGCAGACTACTCAGCACTGGCAGCAGCTGTGCGGGCGGCGGCGGCGAAACGGGCGTGGCATCGCGTACACTAGTCTCAGACTCCGGTGATGCTATACCGGCGGCTATGCCTCGTCCAAAGCTATCGCCACCACCCGATTGAGAACTGCTTGAGGCGGAAGTTGCGGAAGAGCCCAAGGCCCCGACCACGTCCGGTAGCTCGGGCAGACCGAGAATGCGACGGACGCGAGGATCTCGCAAATCACGCTGCTCCTTGTGGCGAGAACTGGCCCGCTGCTGACGGTAGTCCGGCAGCTCCACATCCACCTCCACCAGCTGCCATCGGAGCGGTATGTGGGAGAATATCGCCGCATCGATTTCCGTCGCGGGCATATAATGTTTAATTGGCTCAAACGGCAGCCTCATATCGATGTCCCGATCCTGCGACTGCGAATCGTTATCATCATCATTATGGCCCAGTCGGCTATTCCGGCTCAGCGGCTTCTCCGGCTGGCTGGGATCGAAATCGTACATGGATGAGCGGGTATAAAACGAGGAGGTTGTTCGAGGCTGTTGCGATGATGCTTCCGCATCCTCCTGCTTCGGCGACTGCGAGCCCGGCTCCGGCGTTGGCGTCGGTGTCACCGAGCGTGAATTTGAGTGGTTCGAGTTTTCATTGCTGGAATCCCCGTCGCCGCTGTGCGCCTTGAAGGGATTGCGTATGATGTCGCGGTAGAATGCCGCTCTAGCCTCCGGATCTGGTTGCTTGTCGCCGAACAAAATGCGGCTGAACACATTGCTGTTGCTTCCGCCGGGCCCGGGTCGCTGTCCGGCGAGTTCGCCGCCCGCTAAAACTGATGGCGACATCTCCTGGCTGGGCGAGGTTGCGCTGGCCGGCAAAACTTGCGTCGACGACGAGCCCTTGCCGAGCATATTGCTCATGAAGCTGGGCAAATCGAATACGGACGGCAGGGGCGCCTCCTCGGCTGCGGAATCTTGGCGACTTGCTGACGCCGGCTTTGAGGGACTGCTGCTGGCCTTTTGCTCCTCATCGTCGGCCGCAGACTCGTTGCCATCATCGATGACCAGCTGCTCGTCATCATCCCGATCGTCGTCCACTGGAAAGTAAATTGGAAAATAAGTAAATGCAATTAAGACTTTAATTAAATTCAATTCAAAAAAAGAGTAACAGCCTTTAAAGTTGCCTTGTTATCTAGGAGAAACCTCAAGCTTGGAGTTCTATAAATTGACAAAAGAAGCCTCCTAACTTCCTCTCAATTTGGGCGATCTTTAACCTCTTTTAAACCGATTTTTCTGTTATTAAAAGCAGGCTTTTCTCTTCCAGATTTCCCCTTCTTTTAACAAATGTCAAATGCCAACATAAAGTCTCAGTTTCCCCATATCCCAGGAAGCGTTTGTTGACTACTCACGCGGATCATTGGCCGAGAAGCTGACATGGGCATCCTTCAAATACTGCGTGTAGTCGACCATGATGAAGCCATTGCTGTTTGAATTGCTGTTGGTCTCCGTTTCCGCCGCCACCTTCGTGGGATGATTGCTATGTGAGGGGATGGACATTATCTTGGGAAAAAAACTGAATGATTGAGCTAATCCACTCACCTGTCTGCCTGTTCCGGTTGCGTTTGGGGCTTGGCCTCTTCGGCCATTCGCTGAATCTCACCGATCTCGACCAGCGTGAGACCCACCTCCGTTAGCTGGCCAAAGGGCACCTGCATCATCTGCTCCAAATTGCTAATGCCCAGTTTGTTCAGCTTGGCCATGTGCTCGGGACTTAGGACGTGACTGAGATTGGCCAGCTCCAGATGGGCTGGCAACGATGACTTGCTAGCTTCCGCTGCTGCTGCCGCTGATGATGCGTTGTCCGAATCGGTTCCACCTCCAGACGCCTTTGCTGTGTTCTTTCCTTCCCATCGGGATTTCCGCTTCTTCTCCTGATGAGGTGGGTTAATCACAATATCTAAAAGAGACGGAATGCACCCGCCCACCTCCGCTACCTGGGATTGCGCCTGCTGCTGCTGCTGCTGATGCTGTTGTTGCTGCTGCTGCTGATGCTGCTGATGTTGCTGCTGATGTTGTTGCTGATGCTGATGCTGTTGCTGCTGATGCTGCTGTTGCTGATGCTGATGCTGATCCTGGCGCCTGCCCATTCCACCACCGACCATTGGGCTCCAGGTATTCTCCTTCTTGAACTGCTCGCATAGCTGCTCGTGTCGCCGCGTCATCTGAGCTAAAGCAACGTCCCGGGATTTGCGCTTAAAGTCGCCAAGAATCTCCTTGGGCGCCGTCTCCATGTGCTTCAGCAGGACGTTGCGCAACTGCTCGGAGAGAGGCTCGCCGTGATGGAAGAGACAATCATCGCCGGCGTAGCAATCCATGCCCAAGTAATAGTATTTGCAGGGGAACTCCTTGTGCATGTAGGAGCACTTCTCCCGCTTGGCACAGCAGTCCATTAGATAGAACTTGCATAGCTCCAGTTTGCGCGGATCGATGCGACCGCTCATCTTGTCCATTCCACCACCGCCGCCACCGCCACCACCGCCGCCGCCATCAGCGGAATCGCGACGATTGCGCTTCGCTCCGCTCTCATTACGATCCCGATCTCTACGCTTCCGATTGTTACGCTGCTCCTTATCTCTGTCACGCCGCATGCGCCGGCGTTGCTGACTGTTCAGTCCGCCGCCAGCTACTGCTGCCGCCTCGTCCTCGGAATACGAATCGTAGCTGCTGTAAGGATCCTGCTGTGAGTCGTAGCCACAGCCAGGACCACCAACCGGTGTGTCCCAATCGGGACCGCTAAAACGCTGACCGGCGCCACTGGATTGGGCTGAGGGCGGCACTGCTGCACCAGCGGGCGGTGGACTACCGCCACGGACATTCATCATCTCGTATTCGTCCATGTCGTCGTCGCTAGCGTCACCAACGGCCACCGTACCCGATGTCTCGTCCTCTTCAGCCCGACGTGCACGTTTCTAGATGAGGAAACATTTGGGAAATTCATGAAAATTGCATAAATATGAATGGCTGTAAATGGAAATATACGAATTCTTTGATCCCCGCTTAGGTATTTTTTTTTTTTTTAGGAGGAAAGAAAATATGAGTATGACCGTATCAATGTTTAATATATTGATATATCTTTGATATATTCTGAGCAACAAACTAACTAAAACCCCGCTAAGGCATTACATTCTTTAAGGATATAAGGTTGAGTTAGACGATGGATACGATATATTAATTACCAGAATCATTAAGCTAAACGATCGAGATCACTATATACATATATACATAAGTTATATGGATAATCTAGTTATGAGGCATTTTCTGAGCCTTCTGGCATCCCTAAATGGCTCCTGAGTCCCAACGAAGCCACAAGCTAAGCAATCCCCTCAATTGCCAGTCAGGAACTGACTTTTGTCTGGCAGAATCAATCATATTGGTCAGGGTTACTTAGTCACGGCAGATAAAACACATTTATCGGCTGATTGGCAATACCTAATCATGTTCCCATATAGGAATTCCCAAGATCTGGAGATTTCTCAAAAGCTACAATGAGAGATATGTTCATATAGCCCTATTTTTCACAAAATATAGTTTATAAACTAAGTTGCTCTCCTATTTCTATAAAATAATCAGCGGGTAAATGCAGAATTAAATCAACATTTCAATTGGAAACTAGATTTAAGAGTCTGCTCTACGGTTTTATAGAATATATGTTAATTTTCTTAGGATTTTTGACCTCACCTGGCTGTTGTCCTTATCCTTTTTCTGCTCGCGTTCACGCTCTTTTTTGCGCTTCCTTCGCCTGCTGCTGCGACTGGGCTGAACTATGCCACCAGTGGAAGCCTCACCCGATCCCGGTCCCATACCCATTCCCTCCATGGGGCCGCCATCGCCATGATCCTGGTTATGGGAACGCATCCGTGGCATTGGCGGTTCAATGCCCTTCTTTTTCAAAGCATTCGCAATGGCATTCTCAATGCTAGAGGCGTGATCATCTACAGGAAAGAAGGGAGAAAGCGGAGAAAGCAAAGGGAGACAAGGATGTCGGCTTAGAATAGGAATCTCAATGTGGTCGGTGCAGGGAGAGCTCTACCTTCCAATGGTCGCGGTTTCTTGGATTTGCCGCCGCCGCCGCTGCTGCTATTGTTGTTGTGTTGCTGTTGGCCACCGGCATCGGAACCAGGTGGCGGTAATCCCATTATGATGACATCCTCGTCCGCTACTTTGTTCTTGACTTCGACGACGCCCACAAATTGGACATCTTCTTCCGCTGGGGAAGCCAGCTGAAGTGTTTGTTGCTGTGGCTTCATCGCCTGCTGCTGTTGCTGCTGCTGCTCCTCCTCCTCCTCCTCCTCGTCATCGATCTCGCCATCCTCAAGATCCTCCGCCAAATCAATTACTGGCACATCCGCCACAATGGACGACATTTCGCTTTCCTTTTCTATATATCAGACACCTCAAGAGGGCAACCGATTCGTGCAAGGACTATGTGTTAGCTGGCGAACAGAACAAGAAAAAGAGATATTTGCTAAAGACGCTGGCTGGACATTGTTACATAAATCGTAGCCCTATATATATAGCGTTCTATAATGTATATATATCTCGTATAGCTCAGATCTGTGTGGCGATTTCAACCTGACCAACACACAAACATATATGCTGCTCGTATGCTGAAAATCTCAATGGAAAGTGAAAGAAAGGCTCAAATATAGACTGTAAGTGAAGGCTTAGCCTCCTAGATGAACGAACGAGGATTCTATTTTGTGGAATTTGAATTTAATAAATTTAAAAAAATATAAAAATAAAACATTTTGCATTAATTTCATTCTTTTAAAAATGTGAAGTTAGGAAAACTTTGTATTTCAAGTTCAAAGTATGAAATTATGGTTAATATTCCATACAAAGTAACGGGAATTTCATATTAAACAGTAAATTTACAGTTATCAGAGCAAGAATATGAAGATAAATCTTACAAACTTATTCAAAGTTTTAAAAATTAATAATTTAAGCTTATAATGTGATGCAGATTTAAAGTATTTTAGATACTCTCTTTTTTAAATTTTTTTTTAAACAAGAATTATTTAAAATTTTATGACAAATTTTAAGCAAGAAAAGTGTTAAGGAAAATATTATGCGTTTGTTTTCGTTATTGTGCGAAAGAGAAAAGAAGAACCGTATGAAAAAAGGCAGCAAAGTCACATGCGGATGCGCATGTGTGTGGGCGAGTATCTGGAACGGTACATTTAATCCGCTTGCGATCTCCAATTAATAGAAAGCAACAATTAACTTTTAGCTCCAAACTCTAACGCACACACACGCAAATATGTATGGAGCGCGTGTTTCATTCTGACTTTGGGCTTGTTTATCATGTCGTCTCCCTTGCACCGCCATGACCTAAGCATGGAGCGCAGCTGTGCTCGTTGCATACATACATACATAAAAACAAACATGCGTATGTATATTATTGCGTGTGCTTGCTTGAGAATTGTGGTTTAAAAGGAAGATTGCTTTGCTAAATCGCAAATTACATATTTTTTTACACTTTGTTATGTACGTTGTTGCTGTTGTTCCACAAATAAAAGCCCCGTTAATGAGGCGAAAGTTTTTGCTATTATTTCTTTGCTGTGCGAATTTCTTTAAATGCGACTGTATATTGCGTGCCTGCAAGTGTGTGTCTCTGTGTGTGTGAATACAGCTGCGCACTTCGCAGCAAAACACGTACAGGCATACAAACATACGTTCAAATGTACATTGAAAGAAAAAATGCTTATTTAAACATATTGTTGGAGTTGTTTGCTTGTTTCTTGTTGCCATTGCTACGGCGGGGTGCGGGGGGCAACTGCATTGTTTTCCAAACAAACATATGTATGCCGTTTTTCTTCCATGCCAAACTCAAACATTTGAGCCTCTTTTGTGTCTGTCTACCGAACCTAGGGGCGTGGCCCTGGGCACTCCTACGCACATACATACATATGTACATACAGCCTGTGCGGTACATGTACATACATACGGACATACATACATTTATTTTTCGGAACTATGCAGCCCCAAAAGCAAAAATAAACATTTTTCCTTTTTACTCGATCTTACGTTTGTGTGCGAATTTTTTGTTTTGTTTTGTGGAACATTCATTAACAACTTTTGATATTCGATTATAACATTGATGTTCATTTTTTTTTTGGTTCTCGGTTAACTTTTCTCTTTTTTCCTTGATTATTTTTTTTGCGTTTTCTTCGTTGTTTGGGTATTATTGTTGTTTTTCCTTAGAATTTTACGTTTTGGCGTCGCTTACATAATGTGGAAGTGGTACAGTAGGTGAATAAAGATATATATACATGCATATATATAGCGCACGCTTATGTACGTTCAGTTTCGGTTTCTGCAATGGCTATATACATATATAGTGACATACATCTGATGTATACGTATGTTCGTAGATGACGCAGCGGTTGTGTGGGTACATATACATATATAGGTATAAAAAAAGTCGTCGAATATTCGCAATCTGATTTTTTAATACTATATATGTACATAGATGTGTGCGAGTGCGAGCGCGCGCGCTGTCTCGCTCGCTCTCCCTCTCGGCCAATCTCTCTTTCTCTGTTTCTCTGCCTGCGGCCCCTGGCCTCAGTATATCTCTCTCCCTTTCTCTCTCTCTGTTTCTGTAGCGCTCATAGACAGAATACAGAATACAATATACAAAAACATTAAATTAATAAAACTTCTCGTCCCATGAGCGTTGTGAACAACAAGCGTGACCGCACTGATAATGGTTTAAAATACGGTCCACAAATAACGCATGTTCGCGCACGGGCCAGGGCGGATTTTCCCCCTCCACGACCTCTGGCCACTCTTGGCCGAACAGGACGTAGGAGCGTAAATCATAATCGTTACGTGGGAACAAAGACGTAACGGTTGTTGTTGTTGTATGTCAAATGTCAGGCCAGCGGATTTCCCTTCCACGAGAAATTCCTCACACATAAGCAAATATAAACGTAACAAACTACATACATAAGTGAAGAAAAACGGAACCGTTGATATCGCAAGTGAAATAGTTTAATGTGACCACATTATCTTCGTTGAAAATAGTTTTCTTTTCCATCACAGCTGGTCACACTTAAGATGATGAAGATGAACAGAAACTCAATAAAACTCTGTAATACTATTCATTCCCTAAATCCTTCGTTTTAGTAGGCTTCATGTTTCAAAATACAACATTGCTTGTTTAATTTTCCTCTTGGGTAAAATTTGTTTGAGAATTTGAATTCCCACAAAATAAAACAGCTGTTTCCCCCATTATGGTGCGATAAACGATTGCTACGTAATAAATAGGAACACCTTGTCTCCGATGACGTAAGTAAAACGTAACCTTGCCAAATTGTGCGGGTTAAACGGTAAAACTCAAAAGCTTTAAAATTATGTTTTTTTTAGAGCATCCAGAGGCTTACCTATTCGTATTTTCCCGTTAAAAATTTGGAAATTGCAGATTTCTAACACAAAGCTAACTACAAAATGATATAAATCACATTTTTTACGGATATCAATAAGAATGCAATACGTTGTGTTAACAGAAAAATAACGATAAAAGCTTTGTTGGTAAAGTGTGCTTACTCCTCTCTATCATTGTGCTATCGAAATGTGCAGATCGATAGGCGGATCACCTGTTGCGGCCCATCGCTATTGGGCCAACAAGACCTTCGGATGAACGAGACAGCGGTGTTTTTTTTAACTCCCGGTGCCTCTAGTTGTATGTTGGTACTTCCCCGCAATTGCGCGACGCCATGGACGGATCGAATCTGTTAATCCAAGTGGACACCATCGATGTGAACGATCTGGTCTATGTAGAACGGGATCTGAACTTTCGCCAAAAGGTGAGTGTGCTTTAGCACAGATAACTCGAAAAATATGACTCAAAATATGAAATATTTCCGATAATTGAACAATGGACTGACTGTATTCCAGCTTATTTCTTGTTAAAAAATGCAATGGGTTTGTTTAACTTTTAAATTCGAGTTAAAAACTCATTACAAATCATTGGCTAAATTATTAAATTAACTAATTTCTCCCTCACTAGGTCGGGCTTTGTTTCCTGCTCTTCAGCGACGTCGATGCCGATGCCGCCTTTATACTGCAGAAGCTACTGGCCATGGCCGGTGGGGATCCGGGGCAGCCAAGCGATCTGCTGACACAGTACACGAAATCGCGGCCAGAAACTTGGCGGCGCCAGCTCGTGGAGGGTCTGTGCATCATTGGAGCCCGGCAGGTGCTCCGAAAGCTGGGCTTCCGGTGGCCAGAGCTGCGGCTGCATTACCTGCCGCACATAGCAGGAATCGCGCTGCATGTGCATCCGCTGCTGAAGAGTCTATATAGGATCTGTGAGGATCTGACGATGGCGCAGAGCGGTCGCCTTATACTGGAGGTTAGCGAGAAGGTGGGACGGCAGCAGGCGGGAGCTGGGGATCCGCTGCGATTCTACGACACCAGTTTCCTGGAGATCTTCCTGCTGGACTGGCTGACCAGGAGATGCATTCGTCTCGGTGATCTCAATGCCACGGGCAGCGATGTCCAGCTGCTGATCGAGCATCTCAAGTTCAACGATTTGCAGGAGCAGGCCAAGCTCTTAATTGATACGATTAATAGTAATGCCCAAGAGACAGTGCCAGCTAGTGTGGCGCCCGCTTCTCCGTTGGCCGTCAAGAGCGAGACTCTGGCGGACAGCCAGCAGGCGGCTCCAGCGACAGCTGAAGCTTTAGCTCCATCATCAGCTCTTCGACAGGGAGATGCTCTGCAGTTGAGCAGGGAAAATGCTGGCATTGCTTTGATCATCAACCAACAGAAGTTCCACAGAGACGTCAGCCCCGAACTGAAGGTAGATCCTTCTCCTTACATTATCACAGATCAACTTAAATCCAATATCGTTCCATATAGAAATATCTGTCTCCTAAGAAACTGGACAGACGCGATGGCACGGATGTGGACGAGCGGCGACTCAGGGAGGTCTTCTCCTCAATGGGCTACCAGGTGGAGTCGCACCCCAATGTGGATCACATGGACATGGTGCACTTGATCCGCAATGCCTGCAATAGATCCGCGATCCGGGACTCGCTGGTGGTCTGCATCCTGAGCCACGGCTTCGAGGGCACTGTCTATGGGGCCAACAGCATCGCTCTGCGAATCTCTGAACTGGAGAATGTGCTCTGCAGCGACGCCCCCAGTCTGTACGATCAAACCCATTGCTTGATCAAGCTACTCTTCATCCAGGCCTGCCAGACGGAGCCGGACAAGAAGCTGGCCGAGAATCAGCATGGATTGCCGGTAGGCATATCTCTTTATATACGAGAGTTAATTTGATTATTTTCTATGTTGTGCTTCCTTCACACAGTACCCTTTGGATGCCACCACACAGTCGCCGGGTCAGCACTTGCATATGCTGCGAGCCAACTCAACGGTGAAGGGATTCTCCGCCCTGCGGCACACCCACAACGGCAGCTGGTTCATCCAGAGTCTGTGCGATAACATCGTTAAGCATTCGGCCAGGTGAGAGGTTACCCTTCTGGAAATCCAGCTCCAATTTAATATTTATCTTTACTTAGTGTTCATATAGCCGACATCCTGATGAAGGTCACCAAGGAAGTGTCCGGCAAGCGGGGCAAGAACAACGAGTCCATGGTGCCCGATACAAACGTGAGGTTGACGCAGCACGTCTACTTGCCACCGCGTTGCCCCTGATTGGATTGTAACTCGGAAGGACGATGCCATATGTGCAATATGTTTAATGAAACAGCACGCTCTCCTCTTTTCTCTTCAGGAAAATGCTTACGAATGACTTTCCATTAAAACCAGACCAGCTTTTATCAACAGAGACTTAATTTGTAAAGAAACTTTTACTTATAAGCAATAGATTTAAGAAGAATTCAATCAAATAACAATCTATCTTTATAAATGTCTAGATTTTAGAGTCTAGAGTCTTTAAAAGTTTAAATAGCCTGCTTATATCGTTGGTTTTAACGTTTATGTTTGATTTTTGAAATCTTTTGTATCGTTTCAAGAACATCTTTTGGGAAGAAACCATTATTAAAGAAACTTTTTGGTGATCAGTTTTGACGTACTTTTTGCAAGCACTTTTTAAATAAGCAAAGCTAGGAAGGTGTCTCTATTAACTATTAATTATTAAACATAAATGTATAAATGTTAAAAATAAATTTAAGGTAACTGAAATAAATTTAAAAATACTGAGCTTTGATACACTTGCAGGCATGACCAAAAACTGACTTTCTGAGCTTTAGTTATTAAGGGAAAAACATCAGATTTTTGGCATGGTTTGTTAAACTATTATTCTGCTTCCTTAATTAAATCGTAATATTATTCCCTGTAATATAACGAGTGTTAAAACTCAGCTTTCGGGGTGTTGTATAATTTTGGAAAGGAAAGTATTCATTTTCCAATTGTTATAGAAAGTGACTATCTGCAAAGTTTCATTCAGATTAAAAACTGAGAGACCCTAATTCCCCTAGCAACAAACTTTTGTTTAAATTATAAAACCCTGTAAAAGTTAAAATTTGTTTTTAAATTCATTCAATCGAAATATATTTTTAATCACAGTTCCCCTTAAAACTGAGCTTGGGAATAAACCAGAATTCTTACTCAACAGTACTTCTGCGACACTGATAAAACTGTTATCAATGAATACTCTTTCGCTTTTGGTTTCCTCTATATTGCTTTTGTTATATATTTTATTATAATAAATCTACATTTTAGGGTTCTAAATTAAGACTACATACATACATAGACTAATATTTAGAAATGCTACATTTTATATTTAAGTTTTGTGCGATTGGTTATTGTTTCATTTGTTCTTGTTCACTAGAAATGTTATGTATAAATAAATGCGTTCACGGATTGTAAGATCTTGCCCGTCTTCTAAACGTATATACAGTCTGGATATATGGATATATATATATATATATTTATATATTTAAGTAAGTTTGTGTTTGTGGCTATACAACATTGAGATTTTCGCAAGAATATTCACTGGCCAAGCCTGATATATATATATATGTATGTATATGGCGATTTTTGGTCGGATTGAGATGAGATTATTCAACTGTTTTTGGGTATTGAGATTGAGATTGGCTTAGAAGCCACAGAATGTTACGTCTTACATTGTATTTTGGGCCCTTAAATACAGATCTTTGGGACATAGTTATGAGTCCAACTTAAATGCAAAGCGATCTCTGATTCGTAAACGAAAATCTTTGTTAAATAATAACTTTGATCATTGCTTTTGTGGTTGGAAATGGAAAGGTCAAAATGAATATTGCACGATACCAAAAGTGTCGTTAAAAAGAACACAAAAATATGAATGAATAACGCTCACATACTTTAAAAAAAAACAGTCAAATGTCAAAGTGTGACTTTCTTGTGCTTTTGAAATGCAGAAATTAATACTTAATCTTCACCATTTCCATTATTAAATGCTCTTTTGTGGCGGCAGGTGAGCGATATTCACGGTTTAATAATATACAGACAGCAGCCACTGGCCATATTCACGGCTGATGGTCGTAGGGCCCGTAAAATTCGGGCTGGCTTGGATCTCACGCCGACCAGCGCAGCTTTTGCAACTCAATTTGACCCTCGAGCGTCTTGGCCAGATAGATGACCAGCAGCTGGACGAGGGCGATGCCCAGAGCGACGCCAGCTATAAAGTACAGATTGCGTTCGGCCCACACGCGTACGATTTCAATGCAGCCGCTAGTCCAAATGCGTTTCCTGGCCTCCGGCACTGGCGTCTCCTGTACACCATAGCCGCACATGATGTTCACCAGTCCGGAGGATATATCGGTGGCATTAATGCAGCAGCTGTAGGGCACACCGCACTTCTCCACCGAAGGCGAGCTGCAGTTGAAGTATTCATTTTTGCCTGTGAATGAGAACAAGTTGTTAAATTAATGAATTAAGACTTGATAAGGTGATAGATTTAAGGGAAATCTTATTAATTCGTAACGATTTGACATTCTAAATTATTATAAAAAAACCAATTTGCTTGGTTCTTAGCAGTTAAAACAAGTAAAAAGTAAGTAGCTTTGGAAACCTCTACAAACATCAACAAATTCACATTTTAGTCTTGTTTTTTCTGCTTTCCTGATAAAACTACAGCAGCCAAAAGCTTTTTTTTTGTGTTTAGTGAGTAAATAGCTTTTCTTTTATCAGCAGCAAAAAAAAGCAAATCCAAAGGCGTATTTGTTTTCTCTGAAAGCCTAATCAAAGCAAGTTTACCAATCTCCATTTAAGAGATTAAACCAAGGTCTTTGAATGTGTGTTAAAATAACAAGATGCTCAATCTCTTTCCTGTTATTATAAGATCTTAGTTGAACTCACTCCAATCCTGATATCCGGCATTGCTGAGGCCACAGCACTTGAACTCCTGCTGGGCAAAGTCAATAAAGTTCTGCAAGTCCGGATCATCTCGATACGAATGGATGATCTTGTCGGTGAACTGTTTCTCCAGGAATGAGTTCATGTATTGGGGGAACACGAAGCAAATGATGGCTGTTGGAGGGGAAAGTGTTATTACAAAAAAGGAAGCCAGATGTCAGATTGCCAGATGACTCACCGATCACCATCTCCATGAGAAAGAAGAGCAGCAGGCACATGGAGTAGAGTTTCAGCAGGAAGGTGTTCTCCCTCAAAGCGCCCAGGCAGCCGGAGAAGCTCACAAGGAAGATGACCATTCCGGCGATAATCATTACCAAAGAGATGTTAAAAATCACATCGTAAATGGTCTCCAGGCGCACCCAGCCGTTGGCCTCCTCCCACTTGTCCTTGAACGCATAGATGCCGATGCCCAGGAGCAGGCCACCAAACAGCCAGAACACAAAGTTCAGCAGGAAGATCATATACTTGACGAACTGGCTCACGTACGTAAAGTGATGCGGATGCATGTCGCGCACCTCAATGCCGCTGTATCCGCGGCCACCGATCACACCCACGCCCACGCCACCGCCGCCGCCGCCCCCCTGATACCTGTAGTTGCTCATCCTTTGAGTTTTCTTAAATTTTTGATTGAAATCTCTTCAAATTTCTCCGCTCGCTTCTTGCAGAAATTCGCGACTGTTGCTGCTGCTCCCTGTTCCTCTGTTATTTCACTCTCTTGGGCACGTCCTACTGCCGCTGTCGTAGGCACTGGCCTGAGCACTCCTCGATTCCAGCTTAGCTCGGCTAATCGCTCTTTAAAACTTAGCTTAAAAAACTATAAACACACATTTATATGTTGTGTGTATGAAAAACGCGTACACAAACAATGAAAACAATCGGCGCTGGCTATCGGTTATCGATGACCGAGAACAGCTGATTGGCGGCGAACAGCCCTACACTAGTCATCAGCGTTGACTGTGCAACAAGTTCCAAGGTTAAATCTTGAATTAAAGTTAAGCGGTATTGGTAAAATATTAGATTTTGTAATAATAATACAATATTATAATTGTATTATGACATTTTTATGCCAAAGTGTGTAACAAGTTTGAATTTCGTGCAATGTGAAATTGTGCAAGAATATTTAATTATAATTCTTAGCTTAAGCTTTGAAATTGTTATTATTATTGCATTATAATATAACTAAACTTCTTTTTATGCCCAAGTTTTCAACAGGTTTTATTGTTTAATAAAGTAAAATATTGGAAACAATGTCAATTTAATAATAATTAGTATAAAGATAATTCAATTTAAATATTTCTTAAACAGATCCACTTAATTTTAAAGTTTTTTATGCAGTTGATCCTAGAAAAAATGTGGTTATTTAATTCCTAACTATTCAAATTTGATATTTTATAATAAAAAAAAATGATCTTGTGCTTTGATAATTTTTTTCTTAATATAAAATATCAAATTTGATTTATTTGACTGCCTCAATATCTCTTGTAGAGGATCAGCTGCTTGCTGACCAGTGTAATCCCCTCCCCTCTATCATCTCACAGAAACCTGGAATTGGAAATATAAACCGCCTGCAAAATCGCTTGTGGCTTTGACCTTTGAGCCGGTACAACGTCTGGATCGTTTGGAGCTGCTATATATATATATGAATCAGCCGCCGATAGGAAATAGGAAAGATAGGGAGGAGCCAAGGAGCCAAGGAATACTATGCAAATCTCCGGGCGCAGAGAGCAGAGCGGAGTCCGAATCGAGTCGAGTCCGAGTCCCCACTATCGAGAAGTCGATAAGCAATCGGCGGCGCGTTGATAACGAATCGAGAAGCACACCAAAACGCAGAGTAATAAGTTTACTTAATTGCTGTTTAGTCGCCGGGGGATTCAGTTGCAACTTCCCACACTTAACGACGACAACGACGACGTCACGATGAACTTCCTGCTGCGCTTCGTGGTCTTCTGTTTGGACCCGCTGGGCCTCGGGCGGCGTTTCTTTGTCCGTCCGGCGTTGAATCTCGGCTGGAACGTGTACGATCGCGTGCGGAGCAAGGCGGACGAGAAGGTGGGCACCGTACGGGAGCTGGTCCTTCGCCTGGGTCTCATCGCCTTTGCCGTGGTGCTCATCATCTGGCTGGCGGTCTTCATGTACGCCGCCTTCTACTACATCTACATGCCGGCCATTTCCCACACGCGACCCGTTCACATGCAGTTCAAGTGAGTTTTTGACTGGGTGAAGTTCTGGCAGGGATTAGCCATGAAATGGGCGTGAAGTAACTGATTTATCATTTAAAATAACTTATCATGGTGCGTTAGGTTTGAGTTAAAAATACTGTGTTTTATACCTTTCCAGCGGGTTTTGGGGAGGATTAGGTGTAGATTTCGCATTGAATCAGCAGGAAATCTATAAATAAGGGGTCAAGTATCCCTAACTAATAGCTGTGTTTCGTTAGTAATCATTGCTTTTCGTTATACAATATTGAAAATTTCGAGTAAACCAGTAATAGGAGAGATTATAGAAGGATATATGGGAATCTGAAATATAAAAATAAAAGAAATATAAAAATATTTATGTAAGATAAAAAAAGATCTCTTAAAAATCGGATAAGTATGTCTTAAAACAGGGTTAAACTTTAAATGAGAAGCTAGAAAACTTGTGACAGGCTCTCTCTCTTCTTTTCTCGGTATCTGTCTTTTTTTCGCAGGCTTTCTCTACTTCCGTCTCCAGCCATCGAGATCTGGCTCAAGGAAAGAATTTTATTCCAGGGGTTCCGATCTTGAAACTAGTTTCCCAACCAAGGCTTTATTAGCTTTTTCATAATAAATGGGCTTATCTTAATGACTACTTCCATAAAAATAGCCATAATCGGGCCAACTGTCATGGGGCTCAGTTTGATTATTGCAGTTAGGGCAATGGTGTCATGACCACAGTTATCTGACCACTTCAATTCCCTTCCTCCACAGAACCTGCCTGGAGACGAGCACACCCTGCACCTTTCCGCACGCCCACGTCTCGCTGACGAAGAAGCAACAGCTGCTGATGGTGGGCCAGGCGTACAAGGTGATCGTGAACATTGACATGCCGGAATCGCCGCAGAACTTGGAGCTGGGCATGTTCATGGTGTGCGCGGAGATGAGGGACTACGACTCGATGCTGCGCGGTCACTCCTGTCGTTCGGCCATGATGCGCTACCGTTCGCCGCTCATCCGCATGATCTCGACGTGGGCGCTCAGTCCGCTGTATGTGCTTGGCTGGAAGGAGGAGTTTCAGCAGGTGCCGGTGGAGATCTTCTCGCGTTATCTGGAGGAGCGTCAGCATCCCATCACGGATGTCTACGTGGAGATACAGTCGCAGAAGATACAGTTCTACACGGTGACCCTGCACATTGTGGCTGATTTTACCGGGCTGCGGTACATCATGTTCAACTGGCCTGTGCTGTCGGCCATAGTGGGTATGTTGACCTTAATTCTGAGTGCCTGCTCCCTGCTAATCCTGTTTAATGTCCTGTCTTCCAGCCATTAGCACCAATCTGTTCTTTATACTGGTCATCTTTCTGCTCAGCTGGTACCACTGGTCCGACGCCAGCTGGCTGCACAGCCTGCAAATCAAGTACGCCCGTCTCACGAATACGCTGCAGCCCGGCAGCAGCGCCGCCGGCAGCGTGATCCTCTCCAGCGCCAGCGCCAGCGCCAGCAGCCTGCGCGATGACGATCTGGTTGCATATGCGGACGATAAGTCCGATATTGCGGACCTCGGCGGTGATCCCCTCAACGATACGTCGGATGCCGATGATCTCGTGATGGTCAAGTCCGGCAGCGGCAGTGGCAAGCCGCGTCAGCGTCATGTCAAGAAGACAGCCGCCGATCATTAGGCTAAGGAGTTGGAGGAGGAGTTGAAACCACCGCCCATGCGACGCTTGAGCCAAAGACTAAGTAGGATAGTAGGACTAAGTTTAGTGTAACATCAACAGCAACAACAGCAACACAACTGAAGTATTCCAGCGGACTTGCCACTTAAAACGCTCCATAATTCTGTGCCAGAGGCCAGGATCCTTTAAATACTAAATATGGTTAGGAATCGTCTAAGAAAATCAAAGAGAGAGAGAGAGTGGTGTCTCTACGTTATTTGATATATTTTTCCATTCAAAAAGGCAGCTTTAAGAAGGTTAACAAGGTAACTTAATGATTAAATAATAAATCGCAGCCTTTCCGTGGTTTAGTTTCAACTTGAAACAAACTCTAAGAATAAATGAAACACTTTTAGGCATCGGCTTTAAGTTGTTCGTCCGTTTGCTTGGTCTTTGACTTGGAGCACCGCCAGAACTTGCCTTTCCGTTTTGGCTCCTCCACATCCAGCGGATATTCCTCGTCATGCAGCACGTCATCCTCCACGTTCTGGAAGAGAAGGATTTCGAGGAGGGATAGCTGGTCGGATAGGAGCTTGCCCACTTTAATAAGCTTCTCGCCGCGATCCCGATACTTGATATCCCTGATTTCCTCCGACTCCTGATCATGCTTATTTGGATGTCTCCAAAACTTGCGTTTATGCATCGCCTTTTTGGCTTCGAGCGAGTCCAGCTTCCGCTTCACATTCTGCGCCACCGTTCGCTTGTTCCGGACGTAGCGTCTCCGGAAGCAGGGCAGCCAGTGAACCCAATTGAAGCATTTGGGATACGCGACGCGCAGGAACTGAAAGAAGTTGATGCTATGCTCGGGCTTGGCATCGCGCCTCGCCTTCGACATGATGAAGAAGTGATTGATCATCGAGGCAAAGACGTTGATCATGAGGACGGCCACGACGAAGGCCAGAATGGCGTAGAGGATGATGCCCAGCACCTCGCCGCCGTGGAACAGTTCCAAGGGCTTCACCTGGTTGCTGAACCCAAAGGCAAAGCACATGCACATCACAATGGCCTTGGCGACGCGTATGAAATTCTCGCTGCTGTTCCCATTGATGGTCACCACCGCGAAGCAGTAGCCCAGGAGGAACACAAGGATCACCATGGCCGTGCTGACCATGCCCATCCAGGCCAGGTACAGGCTCCGAGTGAAGAGCTTGAACACGCTGGAGAACTGCAGCACTCGCCACAGCCGGAGGGTGGTGGTGCAGACGAGGAAGCCAATCATTATCACGCTCAGCTGGTGCAGCCGCGACGCCAGACGGAAGTCAATGAAATCCATCTTGCTGCTCTCGGCCACCTTCCTCATCATCTGGTTAACCAGCCACTCGCGTGTCAGCACCATCACGATGACAATCAGGTTCAGCACGAGGATGATGATGTCCAGCATGTTCCAGACGTTCTTAAGCAGCTTCGGCTCGTACCACATCTTGAGGACCAGCATCTGGGCGAATTGGATCAGTACCACCGCATAGACCAGTGTCCCGGCCAGCCTCAAGTACGATCTCTGGTCCAACTCCTCCAGCAGCTTGAAACTATCCACCTCCATGTGCGGCACCACATTGCCGAACGGCGTCTGCTCCACGCGCAGCGTGCAAATGGTAAACAGATTCACGTCCACGTTGTACAGCGTAAAGTCTATGAACACCGCCGATGTGTTCAGGGTAAGCCAATGGTTTTCGATCAGGAAGTCCAAGATCTAAGCATAATGGGGGAAGGAGTAAATAGTTCCTTTTTTTTTAAATCATATATATTTTAATGATATAAATGTATAAAATTATAATTTAAATAGGACTAGGACTAGGCTTAGATATGTATAATATCATAAAGAATATCTCTTCCTCATCATTACCCGATTTTAATTCTATGTTAATAAAATCTGGTTCCTTTGGAAAATTATTATTTTAGAAAAAAAAAAGTATTTAAAAATATATAAATTTTAAATTTGAAAAGCTAAACAATTAGTTGAAGCAGTTACAAGTTTAAATTGAGCTTTTTAAAATAAATTCTTAACAGAAAATGTAAAAGTCTAATAAATTCTACAAAATTAATCTTCTTTTTTTCTGAGTTAAAATTTTCTCATAAAAGCAACTCATTTCAATTTGTTTAACTTAATATCAAGGAAATTCAAGACTCCTCACAGCTGAGACCCCTTTTCTTCACACTTTGCCTGCAATGTACAAGCAAAGCTGTAAAGAGAAATAAGGCTAGTATAGTGATGACATAAAATATAGATATATACTGTATCAGATGGGAAAGTAATAAAAATATATTAAAATATTTTAAAGTTGCTTAAAACATATGAAAACCAAAATAACTTTTAATATATAAATAAAATGGGAAACTAAACTTAGAAAATGTTCAGATATTCTACGACAATATTAGAGTTAAGTGCTACATTTTTCGATAATTAAAAAATCGATAAAAACATTTTTATCTAAGCAAACAAAGAAATGTAAAAATATTTATTTTTAAAATCATATACAAAAAGGATACCCACCTTCATGTTATTCGGTACACTCCTGGCCAGCAGACTCACATAGCCGACACGCTCCGGATATCTGTTGAGGTAGCCAACGTGGTCAAAGTTCATGAGGAGGCCGTCGAGGAACTCGAAGCTGACCGTGAAGGGAATCCAGGGCTCGTAGGTGCGCCAGTACTTGTCCGCATAGTGGAGCCGGCGGTAGGGGAGCTTCCAGTTGGGCAGATAGGACCTCTTGGAGAAGATGGGCTTAGCCCAGCCCATATGGGGATCCTGGAGACGCAACTGCCGCAGCCTGATCACGCCCAGCATCACCGTCTGCTCGGCGTGGACCCAGCCCGGGACGAGGTAGTGGCTGGAGTTGGCATTGAAGGCAACGACCAGCGTGCTCTCGATGAAGTCGAACAGCTGGTTGAGGAAGTACACCTCCTTGAGGCCGTAGTAGTCCGTGTGGTTGTTCCAGAAGAGCGCCTGGATGCCGCGCGTGTTGTGGTACTGCATCTCGTCCCGCGACATCAGCACCATGATCATCAGGCAGAGGAAGTACGGCCCGTAGATGCGCAGATCCTGCGCGATCAGCTTGTACTTCTCGTTAAGCAAGAAGTTGCGGTACCGCGACGTAAGGATCAAATTACTCCGCTCGCTGACCAGCCGCTGCTTCAGGAAGTCCACCCGGTTGATGGAGTCCGGCTTCTTCATCCGCGGCGGTATGAAGATGGGCGGCGGCCAGAAGGCCCGGTCGATCGACAGGATGGCGAACCGGATGGGATCTCCGATCAGGTACTGGAAGAACAGCACTATCAGCATGCTGAACAGCATTGTCTTGAACTTGAGGTCCTCGTGCTTGAAGCCCGCTGTGAGCGACATGGCAGTTACGCAACTAACTACAAGCACCACTGTAATGGCGAACTTTACACAATATTGTATGCGAACCATTTCTGAAAGGGGATCTTTCAATATATTCCTCTTCTTGAATATTGAATGAATATTGTATAGTCTCTAAAGAACGAAATAGTTTTTAAAAATACGTCTAGTAAAGTAAATAGTTTAAATAGTAAAGCTCAGTGGATTAGGAACATTAGAAAAAGTGATTTAAAGTTTTCTTTTATTTATTGTGGCTCTTTTTCTCAAAATTATTTTAGGTCCTTGTAAGTTTTCCAGCTTTTTTTCTTTTTTTGTATATGAAAATCTTGTAGTTTCTAATGAAGGAAATAGATTAAAAATTATAAGTAAAGCTCAGTAGATTAGGAACGTTAGAAAAAGTGATTTAAAGTTTTTTTTCAGTTATTCTGGCTCTTTTTCTCAACATTATTTTAGGTCTTTTTAAGTTCATTAAAAACATTGTTAGTTAATCGGTTCGAAAAAGGTTTTACAACAGTTTAAAAAACTCTATTCTGCTTTATTTTTTAATTTTTTGTTCTTATTTCTAAGGCTCAACTTAACATTAAACGCAAATTAAAAAGAGGTTTTTCTACTGTTATTTTTAAAAAGACAAAATGAAATAATTTGTTCTATAAATTTTAAAATTTTGAAATTAAAAATTTAATTATTTGTTCTATAAAATGCAAAATTTTGAAAATTAAAATATTTGAAATCATTTAACAAGCTGCTGTTAGTTAAAGTTAACCATTAGTTTAAAACAATGACGTTTTTCTAGTGATAGCATAAAAAACACATAATTCATTGTTATATAAAATTTAAAATTTAAACATTAAAAATATTTTGTTAAATTTAAATTAAGAATTAATCCTTTTTTTTAATATGTTAAAAAATATGTTTAAAAATATTTTAAAAATATTTAATTTTAAAAAATTCGTAAAAAATATGTTAAAAAATTTTTTTTAAATATTTAGTTATTATTATTTTAATTAACAACTATTAAATTGTATGAAAACCCGTTTATATCACATATTTCTTAATCCTAGCTTAAATTTATTTATGTTTATAAGCAGGGCTTTACTCAAATTTCCCATAAACAATTACATTTTACAATTGAACAATTATTTCGCTTCTTGTAGCACAAATCTATAATTAAGCTCAAATTATATTGTTTAAAAGTAAATCGTAAAAAATGTTCATGTTAACATTTCCATAACAGAAGGAACTAGTTGCGAAATCCCAGACGATAGTCGATAATGCGGACAATCGAACCAGTTGACTAATCGCAGCTGGGCCAAAACGGTCACACTGGCTGACAACAAAATAGAAAAATAAAAACTAATAAAACCGATTTGCAAGCGAAATAACGATAATGACGAACGCCTAGCGAAACCATTTGGACACCAAATAACACGCACAGGCGAACAGCGAACCCAAACGACGCACGAGGAGCGAGGAGCCGGAGCAGAGCTGTCCAGGAGAAGGAGAAGCAGAGGTGCTGCTGCCGTAGCTGCTGGAGGCGAGGAGAGCGGGAGCCACAATGACGATGACCGCCTCGGATAAATACACGTACCAGCGTACGGTGCTGTGCCTGGCCCGCGTCCTGGCCGGGATCCAGCCGACGCCCTGGGAGAAGGTACGATCCTTTCAAGCGGTCTCCACATTTTAGCGGAAGTGCCCGCCGTGGCAATCATCGACTTTTTCGCACGACCTTGAACGGGGGGCGACCATAAAAAAAAATGAAAAGAAAAAAGAAAAACAGACATGCGTGTGTGGAGGCCACCCCAGAGATACGGTGACGGTGACGGTGACGGTGACAGTTAAGGTGACAGTTAAGGTGACGTCTAAGGTGTGGGGCTAACTAGTGATGATGATGATGTAGCCTGTAACCTGGAAGCCACAATATTCGGTTCAGTCTCTTTTCCGTTCAAGATGTTATCTTTGTGGTCAAAGTGTGTTATCGAATCGGTCACAAAATATTAATCATTGTGACCGCCAAAGGTTTTAAAAAATAAACCAACTTTTAGCTAGTTTTATACTATAATTTTATTAAAAAAATATATTTAAATATATATATTAAATATAATTGAATATGAAGTGAAAATTAGCAAAGCAAAAGTTATTTTAGAAACTTACAAGTCAAATAATATTGTTTTCCAAAAAATTAACTCAAATTAATGACTAAAGAGTGATTCTAAAGCCTTTGAATTAATCTTAATTAAACAAAAACCTTACTTTTAAATATTTAATATTATATAAATTGTATATCTCCAAGAATGGCTTTTAAAGTTTTAAGTTAATTTGCCATCGTTTTCACTTTAAAATTAATACAATCATTTATCATATTATTAGAGAGAAAAACATTAGTTTTTTAAACATTTTTAAAGCTTAAACTACTTCAATTATAACAAAAACAAATCTCTAAGCACAAATTTAATTAATTTTCTATTACGTTAGTTGTTTAGCTTTTGAATAATATTTGGCATACAAATAATATTAATGACGCATTACCAACACCCAATCAAACCAGTTAAGAAATGCTTAAATTATAGCATTTTTAAAAGATTTTAAACTAGCCTTTAAATCCTACTTCTATACTTTAAACTTATAAATCAGGAGTTCAAGATTTAGTCAAAATAATTAAAGAAATCTATAGATAACATTCTTGATACCATAATTTTAAATTTAAAAAAAACATAATGAATAAGTAAATAAGTTTCTCTTATAAAAGTTACAAATTATATGCTATAGAAAAGGATAAATCAATGCAAAAGCCAAGTTTAAGCATATAAATATAATGTTCCTATTACTTTACAATTATAAATACAATTTAAATTCCACACTAACCTTTCTTTGCTTATAGGTTCAGACTCTATTCCGGTATTGCCCGCAGGAGAATGCGGCGGGTGTCTTTTGCTTGGACACCCGGGCCCAGGATGCAGTGATTGCCTTGGGCATATACTTCCTGGAAGGTGGCTGCCAGCACGAATCCCAGATAGTGCCCTACTTACTGCGTTTGGCCAAATGTTTGCCGAAGGCCGTCTGGATCGATGATGCCCGTAGCAGCAAAGTTGAGCGTACGTTTTTCAACAATTGTTTAGTTTTAAATACGAAATGTTGCCTGTAAGCTGTCACTTTGACAGGGAATCTTTAAAAGGGGATTTGGATATATTTAAAGGTTTACTTTATAAGAATTATGAGCTTCATTTTGCATCTTGGGATTGAAAAAACCAATCAAATATTTTATTAACAAATTATTTCATTAGTTATAACCAAAAACTTTAGATAAATATGTTAAATATATATTTATATATTCCCGAACAGGTGTTCGCATTCCCTCGGCGGAAAAGTTCAGCTTCTGCCTGAACACTTTGCTCTCGGATATCGCTGCCAAATGCCCCGATTCCCGCGAGGAGATCATTCTCAACCAGGTGGAGACTTTGGGGGCTTTGGCCAACATTGTCAAGTCGAGCAGGGACAGCAGCTCCGCCCCGCCGCCAATAATATTGTGCAAGGCAACGGTGCCGCTGCTCTTTGGTTTGGCCCGATCGATGGGTCGCTATGCCAGCAACGATCCACCGCTGCTGTGCCGCATCTTTCCGCCAGAGCTGCTGCCAATCCAGCGCGGTTGGGGTCGCGACGGCAATGGCGGCTCCAGCAGCAGTGCCAGCGGCACCTGCGGTGGATCCTTCAGCAGCAGCGAACGTTTGGCGGCCACACATCAATTCCGACCCATAATACCCCGCTCGATGTCCGGCAGCCTGGCCCAGGCGCAGGCCCAGAGCCATGGCCAGCACGACGATGGACGGCATCGGTACCCAGCGGGAAAGCATAAGCCATCGCTGCACAGCTACTTCTCGGTGCCGTACGATCCGCGTACGCATTTCTTTACGCGCTACGGCTCCAGCTTTAACCAGTTCCCGAACATGCGAGTCTGCGAATCGCCCACGAAGGCCGGTCCAAGGCCACTGTACCGTGTGCCACCGTTTCCCATCCAGCATCTGCAGACCATATTCGCGGTGTCGAAGAAACTGCTCACCAAGGACACGCTGGAGCATTTGGACGAGCAGGCCAGCGACATATTCTCGCTGCACCAGATCAAGGGTTACTGCTACAAGAGCTTCTCGGAGACGCTGAACCTGGTGCTGGTCACCTTGCTGCGCGAGTTGCTGCAGCATCAGGTCGACCTGCCGACGCCGTTCACCAAGGATGTGCAGGAGTTCGTCAAGCGGCTGTTCCTCAACGGGCAGACGGAGCTGCAGAACAAGCAGCAGGACCAGGAGCGGGAGCGGCGCGAGGAGAACGGCATTGCGGTGGTCAACAAGTACAAGGTCAATGTCATGGCGAATGCGGCCTGTGTGGACCTACTGGTTTGGGCCATACGCGACGAGACGGGTAAGCGCAGAGCCTGTTGTGCTCGCTGAGATCACAGATCTTTAAATTCCAGCTCAGCGCTATAACCAAATGGCAATAATGCAAGAAGCCAAAAAGCAATAATGCAAAAAATGTCAAAAAGCAGCTCCAAAGAATGTATAATTATGAATTATTGCAAAAGCGAGCGAAGGAGGGAGAGAGAGAGAAAGGGAGATATAGCTTATAGGGAGGAATATGTTCAAGAGTTACTATATATTTATGAATTATTCATTGATTGAGATTGAGATCATTACATAAATTACTTAGAAACTAAGATACCATCAAAAGATCAATCTAAGGCACTCGAAGAGCTTCCTTTTATTAGAACTTATCTTTACAACTAAAAAAAAACACATTTATTAATCGATTTAAATTTGATTTTTCATAACTATCTATAAAATATGGTTTTCAAATCGAAAACTGAGTTTTTAAACCATTTTTGGAGTAAAATTGATCATAAATTACTTAGAAACTGATATAAAATCTTTAAAAGATCAATCTTATGCACACAAAAAACTACCTTTTCGTTAGAATTAAAAAAAACACCTATCTTTATCGATTTAAAATCGATTTTCCAAATAAAACATATCGAAAACTTTGATTATTGACGCGTTAGCTTAGAAACAGACAGACAGACATGACTAAATCGACTCGGCTGTTGATGCCTGTCAAGAATATCGTATTATAAAACCAAATTTCTTAAAATTTTTGAGTAAAATAAGTAAATTTTGCTCTTAAAACCCTCTCCCTCTCTCTCTCTCTTACTACCTCTCCATCTCTCTCTTTTTGGTCAAATAATTTTTGAGTTAATTTCGTTTAATTACCTTTTAGTTTCTTATAGTTTATTTTTGTTTGTAATTTTGTGTTTTTTGGTGGCCGGAACCCGGAATATTGTTCAGTTGACGTCGACTATAATGTGCCATCCCTGCAGAATGGCTTGCAATTTTTATTGAAGAAAGGTCAAGAGAAGCAGTGTTATTGTCCTAGTTTCGATTTTTTCAAGCATATATATCTTATATGGCCACAAAACTGAATGTTTAAGAACAAAGCGAGAGAGCAATATTTGTGTAAATTGAAAGAAATTCATGAAATTAGCATTGGAACTCCCTTTCGCTGTCTTGAACCCTTAAAACCAAATGCTTTACTTCGGTTTTGTGGCCTTATTATTATAATTATTGTTCATATTTTGCCTGGTTTATGTTCGCTGCATGTTGCAACATGATGATCCACCTCCTGCGCATCCCAGATTCTAATTTTAATTCCAATTATTGGTTCCTCGTTCCCTTTGGTTGCAAATCGAAAATGAAATGAAAATGAGAACAATGCAAATGTAAGATATTAACTGATTCTTCCTCCTCCCCAAACCAGAGGCGGACAAGCTGTGTGGGAGACTCTCGCAGAAGCTCAACCTGGTGCTCAGCCACAAGATCGTGATGGATCACATGCCGCTGCTGATGGTGTGCCTCGAGGGGCTGGGCAAGCTGGCCCAGAAGTTCCCCAATATAGCGGGCACCTCGATATCCTATCTGCGCGACTTCCTGGTGGATCCCAGCCCCATTCTGGGCAAGCTCCATGCCCATGCCATGCAGACGTTGGCCCAGCAGAAGAAGGAGAAGGAGCTGACGCCGTTCAAGATTGTCGTACAGCATTCGGATTCGCGTGCCGTCGTCGATATCTTTGGGGATAATGGCGCTGGCAAGGCGCCGAACAGCAGCGGAGGCGGCGGCGGCACTGGCCGGAGTGGCTATGCCGCCTTCGAGGCTTTGAGAGATGCGGCCATTGAGAATTTGTCCATTGCTTTGAGAGCGGCTCATACCTTGGATCAGTTCTGTGTCCCGGCGCTGGTGGCCAATGTATCCAATCGTCTGTTTACCGCCGAGAAGTCGGAGAGGTGAGAGTTCTTCAAATATTTGAAATTGTTCAATAATTTCCAACTCAATCAATTCTTTTCCAACAGCGAATCGAACCTGGTGAGCCTAAACATCATTGTGATGCTGGGCCATGTGGCTGTGGCGCTGAAGGACACCTCAAAGACCACGCAGAACATTCTGCAGTTCTTCATCCAGCGCTTTTGCAAGGTGCCCTCGGAGCAGAACGCTTTGATTGTCGACCAGCTGGGCTGCATGATAATCTCGCAGTGCGAGACGCATGTCTTCGACGAGATCATGAAGATGTTCTCCCGCGTGACGGTGCAATCGGCCTCGCTGGCGTACACCTCGGACCCGGAGCACAGGAAGCAGTTCCATCATGTCTCCGATGCGGTGGTTAATGCCTTGGGCAATATCGCGGCCAATATACAGGGCGATGCCGAGATGCTGGAGCTTCTGGGCAAGCTGCTGGAGCTCTTCGTCCAGATCGGATTGGATGGCGAGCGCAGCTACGACAATACACCGGGCGCCCAGAAGGCCAGCTCCCGTGCCGGTAATCTGGGCATGCTAATACCGGTGATTGCGGTACTGGTGCGCCGCCTTCCGCCGATCAAGAATCCCCGCCAGCGCCTGCACAAGCTCTTCAAGGACTTTTGGGCCTACTGTGTCGTCATGGGCTTCACAAATGCCCGTTTGTGGCCCGCCGATTGGTATCAGGGCGTCCAGCAGATAGCGGCCAAGTCGCCGCTACTCATCTCGCAGACCGCCCACAAGTCGGACATGCGGGAGCTCAACTACACGCTGGCCATTAAGAGCGATTCGGTGAACGAGCTGCGCAGTCAGATTCTAGTGCTGCTCGAGCACTCCACGGACAACGTGGCCACGGCCATCAACAAGCTGACCTTTGCCCAGTGCACCTACCTGCTGAGCGTCTACTGGCTGGAGATGCTGCGCGTTGAGAATGCCGACGAGCCGAGTCTGGAGCCGATCATGAGCTATCTCTGTGACACGGCCCTGCAGCGGGACAAGACGGGCATCTGGCAGTGTGTCAAGTGGTAAGATATCTGCTGAAATCTACCCTCGAGTGTACCTAATTCCTATTCCCACTTGACAGCGTGGCTGACCAGGTCTTTGAGAAGTTCCGCAATGTTCTGTACGCCCACGACGAGATCCGGGAGAAGGTGCTGGAGTCGCAGGCCACACTGCTGCTGGTCTACTTCAATCACATCCACAAGCCCATCCAGGTGGTGGCCGATCAGTATCTGTCGTTTCTGGTGGACCGTTTCCCCCACTTGCTGTGGAATCGCCGCGTCCTTTGGTGCATGCTCGACATCCTCCAGCTGCTGGCCTACTCCCTCAGCCTGGATCCCAACGAGGAGACGCCGACATTGCGTGTGGTCTCCACGCCGTATACTTTGCAGCTGATGGACTCGCTGCCGGCGCGAGAGTTGCGCCTGAAGGACTTTGCCGATCGGTGTCAGGGCATCGTGAACGAGGCCATGAAGTGGGCGCCGAGGTCGACGCGTTCGCATCTGCAGGAATATCCCAATCAGATACCAACACCGGTGCTAGCGCATCACAGCGGTCTGGCGCTTGCCTTCGATTCGGTTGTCAGCAGCAGTGCCATGCATCCCGGCACGGCGGCCGGCACGCTGAGCAAGCGGCCCAGCTGCGTCAACTCGGACACGCCGCGCTTCGTGTCGGTGCTGTGTCTGCGCAGCAAGTACGCCGGCGAGATCAGCGGCCTGCTGTCCGTGCTCAGTGAGCGGGACAAGGCCGGACTGGCCGACAGGCTGGTCAGCGATGTGTGGGAGGCGTGCTCGGAGAAGAGCGATGCCCGGCATCGGGGCGCCTTGTGGCGGGCCACTGCCTACCTCATCATCTGCTCGGAGATCGATCGAAAGCTGCTGCATGCGGTGGCCAGTTCGCAGCTGGAGCTGTTCACCGAATCGGCCATGGAGACGGCGGTGGAGTGCTGGCAATGGGTGCTGACTGCTCGCCAGGATCTGGAGCTGTGCTTCATCCAGGAAATGGTCAGCGCCTGGCAGACGACCTTCGAGAAGCGGATGGGTCTGTTCGCCTGGGAAACGGAAGTCACCCATCCGCTGGCCGCCTACGAGGGCTGCAAGCTCGTGAGCAAGCCCATCCTGATCGCTCCCCATCTGATTTGGCTGCAGCTGCTCTCCGAGATGGTGGACACGGCCAAGTATTGTAACCGCGACAAGGTGGAGATGTTCTGCCTGCTGCTGCACCGCTGTCTTCCCATTCTAAAGAGCAGCCGGCAGAACCGGCAGGTCTCCACGGTCGGCTGCCGCTTCAAGCTGCTGCAGTGCGGCCTGTCGCTGCTCCAGGGCAACACCATACCCAAGTCCCTGGCGCGGAACATTCTACGCGAGCGGATCTATTCGAATGCGTTGGACTACTTTTGCGGCCCGCCCACGTGCCCGAACCAAAGCCGGGAGCAGCTACTCGAGGACATACTGATACTGCTCAAGTTCTGGCAGACCATGCGCAGCGAGAAGAAGCACCTGGTCACCTCCGAGGTGGGCGACTATGACCTCACCAATGCCTCCGTTAGTTCTACGCAAATGCTGGCCGTGCGTGCCAATCCGGAGACAGCCTCGCTGATCAGCGGCGGCGGCGGCATTGCCTCGGACTATGGCCGATCCATGAGCACCAGCGGCAATGCCGTCGGCATGGGCATGGGCATGACCATGGGCGGTGCTGGCGGCGGTAGCAACAGCGGCTGGTACAACACAATTCCACACTCGACGTCGACGCTGTCGAAGCGATCGAATCGCTCCAAGCGGCTGCAGTACCAGAAGGATTCCTACGACAAGGACTACATGAAGAAGCGCAACCTGATCCTCGAGCTGCTGGCCGTGGAGCTGGAGTTCCTCATTACGTGGTACAATCCCAACAGCCTTCCAGACCTCACAGTGCCAGGTAATTGTCTCTCTTTCACTCTGTGATCTCTAAACATTACTTACTCTCATACTTTTCCCCTTCAGGTGAGGAACAAATCACCGAGTGGCGTACGAGACCGTACAAGCCGAACGTTTGGCGGGACTATGCTCGCCTCGCCTGGTGCTATAATCCCGCTCTGGCCGTCTTCCTGCCGCAGCGCATCAAGAACGCCGAGATCATTGACGAGGAGGTCTCCCGTCTCGTCTGCTCCGATCCCATTGCCGTCTGCCACATTCCCGAGGCGCTCAAGTACCTGTGCACCACCAAAAACCTGCTGCAGGAGAGTCCCGATCTTGTCTACATACTCTCCTGGTCGCCCGTCACGCCCATCCAGGCCTTGGCCTACTTCTCGCGCCAATATCCCTCGCATCCGCTGACGGCGCAGTATGCCGTAAAGACCCTGTCCTCGTATCCGGCGGAATCGGTGCTGCCGTATATACCGCAGCTAGTGCAGGCACTGCGGCACGATACCATGGGCTATGTGGTGGAGTTCATCAAGAATATATCGCGACGCTCGCAGATAGTGGCCCATCAGCTGATCTGGAACATGCAGACGAACATGTACATGGACGAGGATCAGCAGCATCGGGATCCCAATCTGTACGAGGCATTGGATCAGCTGTCGCAGAGCATTATCGCCTCGTTCTCGGGCGCCGCCAAGAGATTCTACGAGCGAGAATTCGACTTCTTTGGCAAGATCACGGCCGTTTCGGGCGAGATTCGTTCGTTCCCCAAGGGCATTGAGCGGAAGAACGCCTGCTTGGCGGCACTCAGCCGGATTAAGGTGCAAGGTGGCTGCTATCTACCCTCAAATCCGGAGGCCATGGTCCTGGACATTGACTACAGCAGCGGCACGCCCATGCAGAGTGCGGCCAAGGCGCCATATTTGGCCCGCTTCCGGGTGTATCGTTGCGGCATCACCGAGCTGGAGACGCGAGCCATGGAGGTGTCCAATAATCCGGTAGGCATCTCTGGTTTTTATCCATATTTTATCTTTAAAATAAATTGCTTGATTCATTGCAGAACTCCCAGGAGGATGCCAAAATGACGCTGGGCGTGGAGTCATGGCAGGCGGCCATCTTTAAGGTGGGCGACGATGTGCGCCAGGATATGCTGGCCCTTCAGGTGATCACCATCTTCAAGAACATCTTCCAGCAGGTGGGGCTCGACCTGTTCCTGTTCCCCTATCGCGTGGTGGCCACCGCTCCGGGGGTAAGTGCTTCACAGCTCACTCCATCTGGAAGCTTCAGTGTTTCTTATACCCAAAATGCCTTGCAGTGCGGCGTTATTGAGTGCGTGCCGAATGCCAAGTCGAGGGACCAGCTCGGCCGACAGACGGACAGCGGACTGTCCGAGTATTTCCAGCATCAGTATGGCGACGAGAGCTCCAAGGAGTTCCAGGCGGCGCGGGCGAACTTTGTCAAGTCGATGGCAGCCTACTCGCTCATTGGCTATCTGCTGCAGATCAAGGATCGCCACAATGGCAACATAATGATCGACAAGGATGGCCACATCATACACATAGGTAAGTAATATATTGAGAATATATGATGAGCATCAATAATATCTCTGTTTTTACACAGATTTTGGCTTTATGTTCGAGTCATCGCCCGGCGGCAATATCGGCTTCGAGCCGGACATGAAGCTCACTGATGAAATGGTTATGATCATGGGCGGCAAAATGGACTCGCCGGCCTTTAAATGGTTCTGCGAGCTGTGCGTCCAGGCCTTCCTCGCCGTCCGGCCGTATCAGGATGCGATTGTGTCGCTCGTATCGCTGATGCTGGACACCGGGCTGCCCTGCTTCCGCGGGCAGACGATCAATCTGCTGAAGCAGCGCTTTGTGGCCACCAAGAATAACAAGGAGGCGGCTGCCCACATGCTCTCCGTCATCCGCAATTCGTACCAGAACTTCCGCACGCGTACCTACGACATGATCCAGTACTACCAGAACCAGATTCCCTACTAAGAACTATATCTCTTGTTCGTTCGCTCGTTGTTTGTTCGTTGTTTTTGGCCAAAAGGAAACCCAGTTCCATCCCCCGCGTGGCGACACTCCCTTTACCGTATTATTATTATTTATCACCTTGTATTTCCCCCGTATTTTCCAATTGTATGTCCCTTTATTTACTTTGTTTCCGCGTACTTATAAGATGTTGAACTTTACCAAGATTTTACGACGCATACATACGTTATTATACAAAATATTTATAAATATTAAATCAATTATAGGGCAATATGTTATACAGTGGTAAAAAAGAACTAAGCAATTGTGTGTCTTACTTTTTTTATTAGTGGAGAGGGGGAAAAAAACGTTCATTTTAAAAACTTTATTAAATCGTTTGTTAACAGAAATGTTAACAATCGTTGTTGCTGTTAGCTGGCGCCGCACGCGCCTAACAGCACAACTATCGCCATATCGATTGCACCGCACGGCAGGAAAACCGATTGCGAAGCAGCAGTGAAAGAGCAGGCAGCGAAACAGAAGCTGAGGCAAAAGCAGCCGAAAAAAAAACGTACGCCTACCAAATCCAATCGAATAACCCGACTAATTATCGTGCAATGTTCTCGCGTTGGGCAATCGAAGCGCATTTGTAGTTGCCAACAAAACACGAAGAAAGGGATCGCGCGGCGCACTATATGTATATTATTTTTTCGTTTTTTAGTGAAAGTGTAAGTAGCTGCCGTGTGCTCGTTGTTGTTGCTGCTGCTGCTGCTTCTGTTAGTGAGTGCTGTTGTTGTTGCAGTGCACACGCATACACACGCTCGGCTCAGAGATATATGTATATGTATATACATAGCGAGCCGCCATTAGTCGATTTGTTTCGCCTCCGATATCGATAAATAATCATTTTCCCAACAAAATATACAGATATTTTTTTGTTGTCCGCAAAAGAAAAAGAACAAAAAGAAACCAAGAAAATAGAAGAAAAACCACGAATAACCCAGAGAACCGTCAGAGCGAGCGAGAAGGGGCGAGTCGGAGAGAGCGAGAGAACGCAAGAGTGCAAAGTGCCAAAAAAAAAACCGATAAAACCGACAAAAAAAATATTGAAACGCACGCGTTGTAAGTAAAGTAAAGTAAAAGTAATTAGAACGAGAACACGGAGTTGAAAGCGGAGGTGGCGCTAAACGAGCGTACACAGCGGACGTAGCAAAAAGTGCCAACGAAAAAAATTCTCGTGCGAAACAAAATACAAAAAAAAAAGAGAGAAAAAACACCGAAAGAAAAGTGCCGCAACATACGGGAGTTTTCCTCGGTTTTCCCCTTTTTATTTATTTTTTTAATTAAAATTCTCAATTTCGCCTCCTTGTGCGAAGCGAGTGTGAAAGGTATAAAAAACGGAAGCAAGGTGTAGCAAAAGACAAAAAAAGTCAGCAGAGCGTGCATGAGTGTGTGTGTGAGTGCGATTGTGAGTAAAAGAAAGCAATCGAAAATATGGAAATGAATCGCAAGAAAAAAAACTGAAAAATAACGAAGGAAAGCGTATACATAAACGTGAAAAGCGAGCGAATCTAGCATTAATAATTTTCTTTTGAAATAAATAAGTGCCGCTCTCCGCTGTGTGAGTGCGTGTGAGTGTATGTGTGTGCTTCTTCTTTACTTTAGTTTTTTTTTTCACACCATGCGTACCTTTTCTATTTGTATGTGCATTGGTGGAAATTCTTTGATATTAATACACGATATAAAAAGATTAATTGCAAATTAGAGGTGATATTTTTTGTGTTGTTTCTTGGTACAAATGCACACAAACACACACAAACGCTGTGGGAAAGCGAGGAAATTGCGTTACACAAGCACACCCGCTGCCGGCCGCGCAGTCGCTGGCGCTGCCGACGACGTCAGAACCTTCGCTGTGGTGAACAAGTGTACGCGTGTGTGTGTTTATATGGTGTCTGTGTGTCGTGTCCGTGAGTGTCGCGTGTCTCTCTCTGCGTGGTGTGTGTGCGTGCCTCCGATAATCGAATAATTTTTTTTTTTGAGTGCTGCAAGCAAGCAAAGTCAAAAATAACAAACAAAAGGAAGAAATCGCAAAAATAATGCGAATTGTTGCAAAAAGCAAACAAACACACACGCCAAAGCGCGAGCTAGCTGCACATTGTTGTCCGTCCTACGCCCACGCCTACGACTGCGTCGACGTCGACGTTAGCGGCGCTGCCGGCGCACAGTGGAGCCAAAAGTCAAGACAAGTAAGTAGCTTATCCAGAAGAATATAATTCATATAATAAAGCAGTGGAAAATCCCTGGGATTATGCAGAACCTATATTTACGGCTTGAAATTTTTCAATCAACTAATTCAAGATATTCTTAATGAAAAGGAATAAATACTTGTATGTCGAAGCATTTTTAAATTGTATGGCTTATTTATATCTATTTAGTTCTTATTTATTTGTTCTTATAAATAAATTGTTCAAATTTATTAGTGTGTCGATTTTTCTTGCTACGAAGTTTTAATATCGGATTAAATATCAAGAAATGACAGTATTTTAAAAATATATATTTTAATTTGTTTTTTCTAACAATTAATGATTTCTGAATAAAACGAAGCTATATTTTGCTATAACCACATTTATTAATCAAAAAGTCAATTAAAGAAACTCCGAATTGTCACAGTGTTTGTTTGATTTTTACAAATTTAAGATATTATTTTACAATTACTCACGCGATTTTGTTAGCTGCTTTTTTCTTTCTTTGGTCACCAGAGTTGCGGGCTTTATAACACCAATTATAGTCTTGACTATGGAGCTTACAAGAGTTTTATTTTTATAATCATTTAACTTGTAATGAATTTTGCATCAATGGTTGAAATCGCTAGTTAGTTCCGATTTTTGTTAGAAAAATAATTACCAATGGCAAAGAAAAATCAGAGAATTCAGGATGAAAACGTTTCAAGTGTTTCTTTATATTTTTTATGTGAAAAGGTGGGAAATTACTCATTCGGGGATTGGCTTGCACGATAATTGATTGTACAGGACCAATTCCCAAATGAGGCAAATATACACAAATTTTAAAATTGCGACAAAGATTAAGCCCGTAAAAAATCCTTAAATGAACATTCTCAATAAATTTAAAACTATTTTAACTAAATCTTCCTAAAATGGCGTCTTAATCGTATTGATTTGTCTAAAATTAAGTCGTACTTCCAATATTCGCTCCAAAACTAAATAATTTACGGGAATTTATTTAAGTGCGTTTTTTTTTCAACGGGTATAATAGCAATTTAATGGTGCAGATTATTGAATTCCTACTGTACGACGTCCGTTGGCGGCTATGGCGACGTTTCCATAAAATTAACAGTCCGCCGGTCAAAGGAATTTAAATTAAATAAAACGAATTTTGTACGAAAACTCTTTGTGTGCGCGGCTGTTGTTGTGTATTTCATTATTGCGGCTGCAAAGTGCAACGTTTGCACTGAAAATGACATTGAAAATGACGACAGCACATAATTCCAAAATGTTTAGAAGTTTGATTTTCTTCCTTTTTCTTCTAGCATTGTATGGGCGGGTATTTTAAATCGAACACAGTAGTTATCGGTTAGTAGTTTTTATCATAAACTTAACAAACTCATATTTTGCCTCTTTAACGTCCAAACTGTTAGTGTCCCAGTTAGCCATCTGTTTAAAAATAGAAAGGATCAGGACAACGTTGTCGTAAAAGCAAAATATTATTATCTTAACGAGTAAGATTAACGGATTGTTGTTTAGCGCCGAATTGTGCTTAAAGCACGTCTGAAATTAGATTTTATTTTGACGGGTCCAAAAAAGACTCGAGGAAAAATCCTTTCCTTAGTTTTGTAGCTCTCTCGTCGAGGCAGGAGAAGGCCACATTTACTTACCAGGATCTTTATCTGTTCAAGCAAATTTAGCAGCAAGCATTAATTGTCGTACGAGTCTTTATTTATTTAATTTTATATTACAGTTAACCCTGATTTTGAAAAAATATTTAAAAATTATAAAATTCGCCAGATAAATAATTATTTTCCTATTATAAATTAAATAAATTCATTAATTATTAACGGCTAGTTACCTTTAATTGTATTTGTTGCATTTGCAAGGTTTCACTGCAAGGAAATTCCTTGGCAATAATAAATGTCAGTCTGCAGGTTGCAACTTGCAAGGGTGCCAGCGAGATGACTGCAAAGAGAGGGAGAGGGAAGCAGAGGAAGGAAGTAACTGTAAGTGCAAACGGGAAGTGGTAGAGGCAGGAGAGAGAGAGAGCGAGAGAGAGTGAGTGAGAGAGTTAACTATTGCACGCTATATGATGGCACGATACAACACCCACAGGCACACCAACGCCCACAAACTTTTGCAGGGGCACATACACATGCATGAGCTGAGCCAGTGTTGTCAACTTCCTGTGCACGTGTGCGTGTCTTGCCTGGCAACGCCATAGAAATAAAAAAGAAGAAAATAAACAGTTTAAAGTCGGGACTTTTCGGGCACAGCTGTTTTCCTCATACGTGTGTGCGTGTGTGTGCTCAGATTTTTGCGTTTCGTTGGCAGCACTTTCACACTACTCACACGTACATATCCTTGCAGGGTGTGTGTGTGTGTGTCTGTGTGCGGTGTCCTTCGCCTGCGCGTGTCATTCCTCTTCTATTCCGATATTTTGTACACAATTTGCACACCGCCAACGTTTTATCGATTATTCCACCCTGCATTCGGGGTTAATTCGATTAATAATCTATGAATAGTAATCATATTTTAGTTATTTATATATAGCGTTCCCCAAATAATACAATATTTGAATATTAACTTTCATTTTTAAAACATTTTCAAATTGCTAATAACTATCGATAAGAAATAGGTAATATAATCGATTATTGACAGATCCCAAGTAAAAACCAACTAGCAACTTTTTGATTGATGTATATTTTTAGAATATATTAGAATACAAAAATTCATATATTCTTGATATTTTTACATTTAAGATGTTTGTTGAAATGATTCCTTAGATGGAACATGCAAATCAGTGTTGAGTATATGATAAAATATTGAAATTTATTCCTTGATTGATGGATATTACAATATTATAAATTATCCTTAAATCCATTCCTTAACTTATTGATTTTTGAAAGTAAGGGCACAGTTTTTTTGGCGCGAAAATGGCTGCGCTGACATCATTTTTTCGCTCGGTAATCGATTGCAGCAGTGTAATTATCAGTGTTGTAAAACGGCCGCCGAGGCAGCAGCGGCGTCGACGTCAACGTTGACCGAGAAACGCTGGTTCGGGTGTCGCACTAGTTGCGTTGCGCTGCGCTGCGTTGCCGTCACTGCTCTGCTGACGTCGACGCCGACTGCGATATCCTGTGCTCCTTCAGCTGAGCTCCTATGACCGCTCTCGGACTGTGTCTCTCTCTCTCTCCAGTGCCTATTCGGAGAGAGCCAGGCTAGGCGCGTTCTCTCGCACTCTCTCCTGTCACTCACTGGCTGCCTCTCAGCTTTCTTCTGCCTCTTAGCGTTCTGTCCGTTTTGTCAGTCAAATTCTGCCAGCAGCGGGCTCAAAATCAATGCGAATTTTCCGCGCTGCCGTCTTTCCACGCTTGCCACAATTATTTTCGCATTTCCACCAGCGGTTTGCCTTATATTACTATTTTTTGCATTTTTATTTTTATTCACTGCATTAACTTATATTGGCGAGAAAAAACAGCTGCTTGGCATTACATAATTGTGTGCGTGTGTGCGACGGTGTGTGTGTGTGTGTGTTTGTGTCACGTGCGTTTCTCTCTCGCAACGGTGTTTGTGTGTGTGCCATTGTGTGGGTGTAGGCGGCATCGCAAGTTTAAAATTTGCATTTTCATGAATGCCGGCAGCAAAAAAAAAAACCAAGAAACTCGATTTTCCAGTCATCAGACTTAAAGTTAAATAAAAGATCTATTGGCAACAATTAAATACACATTTTTTGTTTACTTTTTGTTGTTGTTTTTGTTGGTGTCTGCGCGTGTGTTTAAATGGTGTTTCAAAAAAAATCTACCATCAACAAGAGTAAGCTTGCATTTTTAAAATAATATTTTCAGGTTCTTATGCATAACATTTTATTAATTTATCTTGTTGCTCACTATTTTATTTATTTATTTATTAATAAAAGCAAAAGTCTGCAATTGTAAGCCATACCCTTACCTCTGACCGAAGAAGGGAGTGTTTTTTAAAGTATTTTTTACTTGCAATACCAGCAGTGCACGGTCGCCACCTTTTAAAATAAACATAAAAATCTAAAAATGAATTATTTGTGCTATAATGTCCAGTCCTTGAAAAATATAACAAAGTACCATAAATTAAATCTTTAAAGGGTTGCCAAAACTAACTATTTTATAGATATTTGTTTTTAACGACAAACATTATAGGGTTAACCTGAAAGCTAATTATTTATGAGCATTGTTTTTTGTTTTGTTTTTATGACAATGCAGGTGTGAAACCAATTAGCCAATATTATTTCTAAACAGTGGCAGAGCTTGTAACCAAAACCGGGTCTCTCAATCATCGATCAGTGATCACAAACAAAGCGAGAACGAATAACGAAAATAAATAAAAAAAAATTCCCCCTACAAATTCCCTCCTGGTTCTTGGGTAATCTAGGAATATGAACACTTTTGCTATCTACTGATACAATCAACCTGGAAATGCCTTGTGCTTCTTTTTTGTTATTGTTCACAAACTGTTTCGAAACAAAAGAATAAAGTGCGAAAAATACAAGAGATTTAAAAACTCCCATACTGGCACACACAAGCGATAAGATTATGATTGGGTTCCTATTAAGGTTCTTTGTTGCTTGATTTTAATATATATAAAAACCTTATATGTGTATGTCCATTACCTGGTCTCTCTGGTCATTCTCTCATTAAGATATTTTCTTGTTGTTGTAAAGTTTAAGCAATAAATATGTAGAAGTGAGTAAGAAATAATTGATACGACAGGTGTTACGATAGATAGACAGATACTGAGTATTTCTTGGAATCCTCAGCTTAAGGCAATATAGGGAGAGGTTAATTTAAACTGTATTTATGAGGAAAAAGTTTGAAATAATATTGTAACTGTGCTGTGAAAGGTATAAATTACAGTATATATTTTATATATAAGCTATTAGTTAGCTCCCAACTTTTGGAACCCCAAAATGCGTGGGAATAATTGAAGAAGCTAAGAAAGTAAGGGGAAACAACGACATGCAAATACCAATTTATTCGTTTTATTCGTAATTCTCGGGCTGGGGCGCGTGTATCAATAAATAAAGCCAACTAAAAATACGTGTGAAAAGCACGCGAAAATAGCCGGCAAAGAGCAACAACAAATGGAAAGCGAGAGGAAAATTCAACAGGGAAAAGTAGGGAGGGGAAAAGGAGAGGCGAAAATTATGACGCGCTCGCGACTTTTGTGTGAAGGCGGCCTCGATGGACCCCGCCTTCTTTTTGCCAAAAATAATCCCCATTGGCGACAGTTTCAGTGGGTTTTTTTTTCTACTTTTTTTTTTGTTTCTCAGATGCGGAGGTGGAAATGGGGGCGGTGGAATACCATGAATACCTCGGAAAAAGGGGGTTACCAAATAGGGAGGTGCTCGCATATACGGCTCCATTTTAAATTCAATTAAGCGAACTCTGGGGAATCATCGAGTTGCCTGCCAATACTTTAATTGCTTTGGGAAATTGAAAGCATACCCCGTAAAAAAAAACAATGTAAAGATTATTTTTTACTAAATTAATTATAATTCTTCAATATTTACTTTTAATATAAATAAATAAAATAGTCTTTCTTTGCTAAATACATCTACAAAGTACTTCCTCTATAAAAATACTTGAAAAACTTTAGTTCTTGGATGCATAAACAATTAATTTCAAGTTGTCTAAAATACTACTATTTTCTGTGACAATATTATTTTTTAATTAAATTGTAAAAATAATAAAAAAAAGCTTTATATTAAGAAAATAAAGATACTGCATTGCTCCATTTCAATAATTTTCTAAGGTTAATTTTACTTGAAAAACTTTAGTTCTTGATGCATAAAAAATTAATTTCAAGTTGTATAAAACACTAAAAACACCTATATTCAGATAATAACGGTAGTAAATGGAGGTTAATTCTACTTGAAAAACTTGAGTTCTTGATGCATAAACAATTAATAAAAAACTATAAAACACCTATTAAATTCTAAAAGCAATATTTTTATTTTATATTAACCATTTTCTATGGTTAATTCTAGGCGGATCCCAAACAAATCTTTTTCAATTCAGTGCTTCTCATTTTGACCTTTTCCGAAATGAATCGAAGGTGTTCATATATTGACTGACTGACTCTCCATTTTAAATTCAATTAGACTTGAGCTCAAGGGAATTGAACTGCCAATATGCCAGAGGTTTGCTGTTTGTTTCACAAAATGATTGAAAGCCAACAACGGTCAAACAACTTGCACACATTCCCCTGAAGCAAACTCTCATAGGACATACATAATTGTGTAATTGAAATAACTCATTTAGAGATGCATGCCCCTCGCATATATCTACAATTATAAAATATTAAGTAAGGAAACCAACATTGGGAAGCCGAAGTTGGTAAATGTTATCCCTTGAAAATTGATAACAAAATAAAAAGATGATCCATTTCTTATTTAAAAGCTTTGCCATGTTGGTTTTTATTATTTTTAGGATCAAAAATGACTCGTTTGCTGCTTTAACTGAGATTATAAACACTTTATAAAACTATTTCTGAATAATTTTCGTGTGTAAACATATAAAAAACATTGAGAAAAATGGGTTTCCTTCGCTCACTCTCTCTCTCTCGCTTCAGCTTAGCCCCTTCTTTATGAGGCGGCCAAAATGTTTGCCTTGACGCTATTAACCTTGATGGATTCTCTTTGGAGGCGTTGGGCGGAAAAGCGGTGGTTGTGGGTGGTGGCTGGAGGGTGTGTGGTGCGGAGGAGGGAATGTTTGCTGCCGAAATGCCATAGCATACTTTCTGGAGTGTGGTCACAAACACACACACACACACAAACATCTCTCACCCCTTGGCCGGGCATTGATTTTCCTCTTTTCCTTATATATTTTTTCCTTGATTTTGTTGTGTATTTAGTAGTCTCTCTTTTTTTATTTATTTATTTTATTTTTTTTGGGTCGCCAGGCAGCCGCAATGCTCAGAACTTGTGTTCCCCCCTTTTGGCGCTCTTCAGATCGATAATTTTGATGATATAGCCTCGTCAGCAGCATCATTTGAATGAACGAAAAGGTTATTAGATGTGGCGGTTAGATATTGCCTTTGATCTGATCCCCTTAAAGAGTATAACAGCTCTGAAACCTGTGATTGTTGATTTAAATCGATCAATTCTTTGATATTTTAATCAATTAAATCCGAAGGGTGTATATTCCAGATAAATTCTAATAAGTTTCATGAATATTCGTCGAATATTCCTGGTATATTTCACGAATATTTCTTCTATATTCCATGAATTTGTATTCTTTATTCCACTAATATTCCTTCTATATTCTACGAATATTCCTTCTATATTTCACTAATATTCCTGTTATAGTTCGATTATTTCTTATATATTCCACATATATTCCTTTTATATTCCACGAATATTTCTTCTTTTTTCAACTAATATTCCTTCTATATTCCACGAATATTCCCTCTATATTCCACAAATATTTCTTTTATATTCCATGACTATTCCACACATATTTCTTCTATATTCCTCTAATATTCCTGTTATAGTTCAAATATTTCCGCTATATTCCACGAATAATCCTTCTATATTCAATGAATATTCCATCTATATTCCACGAATATTCCTCTTATTCCTTGAATGTTCCTTGTATATTCCTCGTATGTTTTTGCTATATCCATCCAGTTAAAAAAAAAATAGATTGGTTAGAAGTTTTAATCATAAAATTTAATAGGTTGAATAATGTCCAAGAATTTAACAAGGGGAAATAAACATGTATAATAATAATTGTTAAAGGTTAAAAATCTTGCTGTTTCTAAAGGGTTATGTTGTATTTGTTGTAAATACAACAAATTATTATTAAACATTTACAATATAATTTTTTTTTGTATTCAAATGTATACGATAATAGTACACCGATTAAAACAAAAGATTCAAAGTTTCAATACCCTTTTCCGGGCCAAGAATTAAAGTAATCACTTAAGTCCGGCTTAAAGGCAATTGTCCAACTTAATTTCAATTTCGTAAAAATTCCTCGAATACGCAAATGTACGTTATATCCCTTTCAAAACATTAATTACCGAATTGAGCTGGCTTTGCGCGAATTTACTTTGGCGAAACACGCAATTTCCATGGGTTAAGTGACCTTCGCCTCATTCCATTTCTTTTCGGTTTCGCTTCACGTTTCGTTCTCTTTATTTTACTTGTTTTATTCTTATTATTTTTCCTACACTTTTTGGTCAAATTTTGAATGAGCTAATTGAATGAATGGAAATGAGCTTATGATTTATTTTTCAAGGGGGACGAGGAGGGAGAGAGGCAAGGAATGGGAATGGGAATGGGGATGGGGTGGCTTGGAAATTGGAGAACCTTTTTGGTGCTGCGGCATTTGGTTTTGTGGGTCAAATGGCGGCAGTCGCATGACGACAGCCACGAAAAGCAACGAAACGTCCTCGTTGTCATCGTCGGTGTGTCGCCAGTGGTTGCCACCCATCTTCCTCTTCCTCTTGCTCTTCTTTCACCCTCTTGCAAGTCACTCGGGAGCCTCTGCCCTTTGACGCGTTTCCTCTTCCTCTCCGTACTTCCCCTGCAATTTGTCCCTTTTAATTTTTTTTATTTTTGTTTTGTGGTTGTTTCGTTTCTTAATTACTTATTTATATGCCCTTTAAACAGAAGGTTCTTAAATTTGTAATCAAAAGCCTTACCTTGACAAAGCTAATATTGATTCCAAAACAAAATAGCCAAGACCAACGTGTGATTGTAATTTTAAGGATACAATCTAATTTTGAATTGCCGGTTTTTCTTTGTAATTTTTAGAGTTGACTAGCACTGACAATAATTTATGAATTAACAGCTTAAATATGCATATTATATGTATCTCTAGGTTGTTAGTAGGACTCTACTGGTGCTCTTTTTTTTTTAAATTTGTATATTTACCTAAAAATTTGAAATAATTTTTATTTTTAATAATAATAAAATTGGTATAATAACATAAATTAATATAATTAATAAAATAATATTATTATTAGCCAAAATAAAATGTAATAATAATTATTTTTAGTGGCTAAAAAAAAACCCTAATGTTCTTAAAACCCGTAAAATCATTTCTGTAAAATCATATATTTATTGGCTTTAAAAATGCTTTTTCCTTCTTTTTTTTTTTAAACTATAACTAATTTTATATACTCTAACAATTTGTTTATAGTGAGCTTGTTCTTGTATTATGTTTCTTATTTTTTTCGGGCCAACATCTGCCCGAAAGTTGTCTTTTTAAGTCTACATGTTCCATATAGGGTGGTACTACGAATCGAATTAGAGTGTTGAGTACATCGTTGAGTACATCTTTTAATAGTGGTATCGATAGTTCTCGATGGACGTCTATGCTGCGGATATGCCATACTAAATTCTGTGCAAATGTGTTTTTTAACAATGTATAATATTGTAGCATACTTTTATACGCCTTTTAAGGGGTTTTCAAAACTCTAGGGTGAAATTTGCAGCACCCCTCTATATACCTAGTATATGCTATATAAATTTCCCAACCATTATGTATATAATATCTGATGATTCCCCAAAAACTATTACATTCTGTAAGGAACCCTTAATGTTACAAGGATAATTTTAAGGCTCAGTTACTGCTATTTTTTGTATGTTTCTATACTTATACTCGTCCTTTATTGGTCTTAAATTTATTGCCTGCAGTTTGGGTCGTTTGCGTGGTGGAAACCCATAAATTCGTGGCTCCCCTTGCTTCCTTTACTCTCTCTCTCTCTCTGGCGCTGAATCTCTCTCTCACTCTCTCTTTGGGGCTATGGGAGAGTGCTTTTGTTGTTGATCTATTTAAAATTAAATGGTGTCATTGTCAGGCGGTCGCAGGCAATTGGCACACGGCCATCCCTCTTTCTCTAGCGCTCTCGGTCTCGCTCTCGCTCTCTTCTCTTTCTATACATTTAATTTTTTTTTTTTTTCTGTGCTGCAGGACACTTTGTCAAAGGACTCATGGGGCGCCGTGTCCTAATTGAATTGTTTTCGCCTGCTCAGAGGCGCAGCTTAAGTTATCCAAATGAAATCACCACTAAATATTATTAGCCTTGGCATATCCCTACGACTTGGAACATATTTTTCCCAAATATTTAGTTGAATTTGACCTAGAATTCGAAATATAGATATATCATTTTAAAGAAAGAGGCTTTGCTACTTCAATTGATACAGAACATTTTAATTTCTAGAACTATTCTTTATGGTATTTGTAGAAATATAATTTTTACAGACCTTTGTTGAAAGTATTTGTAAACTATTTGCATTTCTAGCGATTTAGAAAATGGGTTCTGGACTTAAAGATTCGGTAATGTTTTTCGATTTTGTAAAAAAAAGCAACCGAAGAGTATGCAGCTAATTAAGACGTATTTAATTGATTGAGTAATGTGACTTGATATATTCTGTAAAAAATAATTTTCAAGAAAGAGCTCCAAATAGCTTCTAATCAAATATATATCATCAGCAAAGAAACTTTTTTTTTGTAAATCTCACACGGAAATACGTTCTATCTTTTATAAATGGATGTGTGTTCAAAGTAGTGATCTCTCGTTTTTGAAATCCTTGGAAAAGTATCACAATTTTTTCTACAAAATTGTGCATTATAAAATAATTTTAACCCAATTTGGTACCATGAAAATATCCTGCTAACTTTTGAACACGTTATTAAGACTTTTCAAAACCCTGGTGATTTCTGAAGAACCCAAATAAACTTTATAATTTTGAGTATATCTAAAAACATTAAACTAAAATGAAACGAATTTAGCTGGCTTTATATTTTCTAGCAACCAATCGAAATATATTCTAGCTAACTACATTTTTCTTATATTTCTCTTTACAATCTAGGAATATGTTGACTATTGTAGCAAAAACCTAAAAACAATGTGACACAAAATGTGTGATATTATCTAAAAAGTAAACAATTTTTCTGAGTGATCGTTGCAGGGGACCATAATCTTAATGACTTGTATTATTTAAACCAAATGGTAATGATAACATTTAGATTTGAGTAGGAAAACTTAAGATTTAATATGATTATAATATAATAATTATTATAGCATGCAACTCTGGGCTTAGGGATGACGTAGAACCTAACTTGCTTAACAAAAACAAAGGGAAGAGGGAAGAAGATCTATTATGGGGCAAGGTGGTGCTCTTCGGGGGTGTGCATATTTCACACAGGGGTGGCAATTTCAAATAGGTCAATCAGTTTGTTTCGGGCCACGCCCTAACCTTCGCCCCTCTGTGACTAACGGAACCGAAATTACCCGCTTTGTGGCAGCCAGGCTGCCCCTTGCTTCACTCCTTGCCTTTCGTATTCCCCACCGAACTGACCTAACTTTTCTTGTTCTTGTTTTTTTTTGCTATGTTTTTTTTTTGTGATTTTCTCAGCTGACCCGCAACCAATCCATCCATCTCTCGCTCTCACTCACACTCCCTGTGCCACACTCTTCCACTTTGATTAACATCTGTTTGTGAATTACGAGGCAATTTATATTGTTGACACAGGCACCACCACCCGCCCCCCCCCAGAGAGGAGGCTCAAGAGAGAGAGAGAGAGAGAGGGGGGGTCATTAGTCAACCCTTCCTTCTCTCCCTTTACTCCCTTTATTGCCGCCTCATTTAGCTTTAATTTACTTGCAATTTACACACAACTAAATGCCAATTTCTCTCTCTCTACTTGCAGGCAAGCCATAAGCCATCTCTTTCTCCGACACTTTTTGAGGAACTGCCAATAAGAGAAAAGGCGCGCACTCCTACCAATTGGACCATAACCGCAGTGTCTTTGTGGGTGTGTGTGTGTGTGAGCTTGTAAGGGTGTGAGTTGAAAAAAATAAGAAACTGCTAAAAAAAAAAAAAATTCACTTAAAATGCAACTAAAAAATGTCTTGCTGTTGTGCAACAAAAGCAAAGAACAAAAAACAAAAAACAATGAAGAACAACCGCGACATTGAAATAAAGTCGAAAAAAAGAATCTAAAAAGAAAGGAAGCACGAAGAGTGCAGACCAAAGAACGAAGAATAAGTGTGAATGAGTCAGTGGGTGAGAGTAAAAAGCAAATGCAACAAAAGTATCAACGAAAAAATAAGGACAATGCACGATTATTTGTATACAAAATGAATACGTAGGTTGTTTTTTTTTTACACAAAGAAAAATAAATAATACAACAAATTAAAGTGCAAAATATGTGCAAAAACAAACGATTATTTGAGTAAAAAAAAATAATTATATCAAAATTGGCTTTATTATGATTTTATTATTATTTTTTTTTTCTAAATACAAAATAAATAAAAGGCTTGTTCACGCAAATATCTTAAGATCTGACACGAATATTCTTGTTTAAAGCTTTCTTTATTGTGAACAGTAAATGCTCTTGCTTTTATAAATGTGAATAGATCATTCTTATTATTATTATATTAATATTTACAGCTAGTGAATCAGTGCTAAAAAAAAAAGAAAAACAAAAGCAATCCATACAATAAAAGCTAAAAAACTAAAATCAAAGAAAAAGCCCAGACAATACAAAAGAAAATTAAATGAATAAGATTAACAAAATATAAACAAAAAAAGAAAAGGATTCCTTGCATGCAAATGGCCGTGGACTTTCCTGCGGAATACTGCAGCAGTCGAAGAAGAAACCAAAATAATAATAAATAAAAATACACAATAAAAATACACAACAACAGCTGCAAAAGCAATAGCAGCAAACAAACAAAACAAAGAAAAAAGTGCAATAGTTGCTGCTTTAAACTTCCTTTTTTTTATGTGGCGAAAAAAAAACAAATTAATTAAGACAAAACGTTGATAAGATAATAAAATAAGTTATAAAAAAAAAACTTAGCAACAACAACAGCAAAAACACCAAACGTCAGCATCAGCAGCAGCAGCAATATCAAAAACAATAAATAAAACACAGCAAACTAATTAATTCAACACAGAACCAAACACCGACCAAAACCAGAGCAAGAACAACAACAATAACAGCAGCAAGAGGAGGAGCAAGGATACGACACAGGAGAGGAGCAGGAAGCATAAGAGGAAGCAGCAGGACATCGACGCAGCAGAAGAAGGATTAAGAGGCGCGAGTGGGCAGAGAAGCTGAAGGAGCACAGAAGCTGAAGAAGTTGAAAAGATGAGCGGTCGTCCAAGAACTTCCTCCTTCGCCGAGGGCAATAAACAGTCGCCGAGTCTGGTGCTGGGAGGCGTCAAAACATGCAGTGAGTATTGATTCATCATATTTGAATAATCATAGATAATAGATTTATCCCAAAAATAAATAAGGATTCTTAGGGATTATTCATTTATTCCATTTACTTTGAAATTTAATGTAAAAACAAAAATATATTAAATTCAAAATAAAAGCTGTGGAGAATGTATGGCGTTATTAACCTAAGAAATACTTTTTCTAAATTCCGGAAACAACACAAGGTTTACAGGCTTTAGGCGTTATCAATCTTATGTTGCTCTTGTCATATTCCCTAAGTTTACCATTAAATTCATGACTTTTTGACTTCGTGACTTCTTGATAATAATATAATAAATTCATAAAATAAATTCATAAAAGAAAGAAAAAGTTACATAAGAAATCAATGGAGTTAGGATCTAGGATAGTATAGTATAGTTTCATATTAATATGATTTTTCGATATATAGATTAATTAAGTTAATTAATTTAATATGTAAATTAATGACTTCATGATGATACAAATTCGTAAAATATAGGGTTACATAAGGTATCAATAGATCATACGCATCATAACATATATCAAATTAATATGATTAATTCCTTTAGCGTGGCGCTAGTTTATTGAAACAATGATTAATTGATTATTGTATTTGGTTATATTATTTATTATTTCAAAATTACATTTAATGATGCATTCAATAAGATATTGCTTTAGATTTTACCATTCTTTTATATTAAAAAGCACTTGAAATTAAAAAATTTATCCTTGATGCATCAATGCCAACGTAATCTTTCTTGAGAGGAAAGTCAACACTGTCAATTTTTTTTTTATTTTTTATCTAAATAAGTAAAAGTAGTTAGCAAGCATAGAAGACCTTTAGGCAGCTCACATTACCCAGAAGACGCACTAATTATATTTATATTTATCCGGTGCAATCGAACCGATCCGCAATGCATCGACAGATGCAATCAATATTCGAGGTCAGCCCGAAAGTGTGCTATTCGCAGCCGGAAAGCACAATGAAAATGATGCGGCGTTGAGGAAGTTCAAGGTCAGCGCGGAAAAGCGGAACATGCAAAGGCAGCAAAGAAAAAATCGAAGCAAGCAATTTCCATTACAGCATCTCTGATAATATCTTGCCTTGCAGATAGAATTGGTATTTAAATTGCTTTAATCAGTTGGTAACTTTTTACATAATATAATTGAACTAAATGCTATTAGTTTAATATAATTTAAAATAAATTTCTTGCCAACATTAGAATATGTGCATATATTTTCTTTAAATCGTATTCTAACTATTTTTGCTATTTAGAAAAATAATGTGCAATATTTGTTGTAGATTGATTCAATACAACATCAATAAAAAATATATAGCAGTCTAGGTCTTGACATTATAAGATTTATTTATTTTTTTTTTTTATTTTTTTAAATTAATGAATACAAAAAAACTATGACCTACCTTCAGATTTGAATTAACATTCTTTTTTTTGCAAATTCTTCTTAAATATTAAATTTAAAAAATATTTGTCAAAAAGAAACATTAATTTTGCGCCGTAAACTTGACTTCTGAAAAAGAACTTGAGAATTTTAAGGGAAAAAAAGGCAGTCCAAGAGGAAAGAAGAAAAAGAACACAAAGAGTAGCTTAGTGAACCTGCAGTGTTTGAGTAGACTTTGTTGTTTAATTAAAAAAAAATTTTTTTTTTAGTTTTATTATTAATTTTTGAGCTATAAAACGTTACTCAGCTGTTTTTAGCAAACTGCTGCTTTTGCCCTCGAATCGCGAGAAATGCTAAATAAAACAAAAAAAAAATAAAAATAAAATAAAAACGGTTGTATTATCAGCGCTTACCGCTCGCCTCCCCTGACTTTCCCGCTGCCCCCCTCTTTGCGCCTGCTTGTGCGTCCACCTGTACACAGCCCCTCTCGTCGCACCCTCTCCGCCGCTAAACATTCACTCGCGCTCTCTTTCCTCTCTTTTGCTCAGCAATCGATTTGTGCACTCACACACAAGCACATTACTTACTCACCACAATCGTATGTTCTGCCGCTCTTTCTCCCAATTGGAGACAGCTCTTGCTGTCGCTCGTCTGCTCACTCTCTCGCCTGTTCGCCGCGTTGCAAATTTGCCGCTTTGCGTGTGGCATGCAATAAATGCCAAGGAAGTTCGGTTCGCCGGTCTGTCACGTAACCCGTCCCACTGTGCAGCGTCCAAATTAATTCGCCGCTTATAATCACACACGGACGACGAGTGACGCGCATGCCAGCACATGAGAAAGCACACACGCACACATTTGCGTAAGTGTGGGTAAACATTTCACCTCGCGACCTGCTGACTGCTGCTCTTCGCCGCTGAATTCGCCGCTCTTTCTCTCTCGCCGTTGCTATCTCACTATTTTCGCTGCAACTTTAAGACGTTTCCTTATTCTCTACTTCCACTCTTATCTCAATTTGTTGTCACCGTATTTTTATTTTAATTGGGTTAAGCATTGGGATTGAAGTTTCTTATACTTTGTCTTTGTTCATTTGTTATAGCTTTTTATTTATTCCAAACCGTAATTTCGCCGAATTTCTGTGCTCTATATTTTCGCCGCAATTACCAAAGCGGTTTTGCGCTTCGCCGCTATTTCTAGGGCGCTCTTAATGTGCCATACTTACTCTTTACCTTAGTGTAGCCACAATTTTGCTTTAAGTTTTAAGATACTGTAATTCTTGTATTTTTTAATTATTGAATTTAATTATTGCTTGGGATTATTAGCTCTTGTTTGTTTCTTTTTCTGCTCTTTTCGTTCTCTCTTTAAATTTTTACCTCAAAAGTTGTGTTCTCTTGAATTACTTGTGTCGCAGTTTTCGCCATTCGCTCTCTTACTCTCTCTCTCTCTTGAATTCGCCGCATTTGCTGCTGCATACAGCTCAACGTGTGTGTGTGTGTTTTCTTGCTGTTATTTTTTGTTTTATTCACTTTTTTCGCTCGGATTCCGCAGCAAAAAAGGCAAATTTTTAGTAGCACGAAATTCGTGGCGAGAAGAACGCTGAAATAAAAAAGCGCGCGCCACAAATTTAAGTTTCGCACAAAGAAAAACATAAGAAAAATAAAAAGAAACACGGAACATATAAAAGAAGACTGTGTGGACTGAAACGAGGAAAAGAAAAACTTTAAATTTGCCGCCACTCTGCCGCTGCTCGCGTCGCCGCCTGCTGCGTCGCTGCGTCCCCCGCTGCGCGCTGCCGCTGCGAAATTTTAGTTTCAATCGAGATTCGCCCGCTGCGAGTTCAGTTCTCTCTCCACGCTCGCCGCGCTCTCCACTCTCCACGCTCCGTGCTCCACTCTCCGCTTTGCATTTTTTACTTGGCCAACCAAAAATATAAAAAAACTATAAAAATTTTAAGAAAACGGGAAAAAAACTGAAATTAAGCCAAGAAACTGAAAAGGAATATTAGTCGAAAGGAATAAAAGCAACCTCTTGTTTTTTAA
>VNJR01003941.1:0-45036 GCA_008042585.1 Drosophila punjabiensis
CTTCGGGATCAGTGATGTGATCATACACCGACGACTTGTAGAGCAAAAATTTTAATGCACGAAGTCCACAGAAGGTGCCTTTAATAGGTAAATGCATATCAAAGACAGGTTGGAGTTCGACAAAAGCCACTTGAACTGGTAACTATCCAAATGGCGTAATATCCTTTGGATAGATGAGTCCAAATTGGTTTAATTTGGTAAAAAAGGATCAAGACAATTGTCCGTCGACCTCCAAATACATAGTACCACCCAAACCATACGCTGAAGACAGTAAAGCAAGGTGACCTTAAAATCATGAAATGGGAATGCTTTTCATACAATGGTGTAGGTCCTATACAGATGATCGATGGGATCATGGACCAATATTTATATGTAAAAATATTAAAAACTGTCATGCAGCAATATTTTAAGGAAGACATGCCCTGAATTTGGACATTTCAGCAGGACAATGATCCTAAAAATACCAGAAAGGTGGCCAAGGAGTGGTTTAGTACAGAAAACATTAATGTAATTCCATGTCTATGCTCAGTCACCGGATTTAAATTCAATTAAAAACTTTTGGGGGACATCAAGCGCTATGTATCTAAGAAGTTCCAGACTTCTAAGCCACAGCTTTGGCACTTTGTGTAGGAGGAATGGGGTAAGATTCCCCTCAAACGTTGTTAGGATCTGGTGGACTCCACGCCACGTAGGTTCGAGGCTGTAATAGCTAATTAAGGCTGTTCAACAACATATTTGATCAAAACCGAAATGTATTTTAGTGGGATTCGTTTTTTTCTGAGATATTTTAAAGTTTATTAAATTTTTTTGGTAATAACTTACCCTGACTGCTATTTCAATGAACAGCAGAATTCATGGGTTTTTATTTGTTTTTATCTATATCTTCTAAAATGTTTAAGCTACCCAAAATAAATAATTGTTGTATTATTTAAAGGTAAATACACTAAATATTTATGAAAAAACTTTTTATCAAAGTGGTGGTTGTAACAGTGTTTTTCAATCTTAAACGTGAAGGTCGTAGGCACTGCTATTTCAGTGAACACAGCTGTATATAATAAAACTCAATTTTAATCATTATTAATAATAAAAAAAATACAAATCAATGTGTAATCATTATCACTTGATTTTTAAAATAAAACCTTTAATGATTACAGTCCTTGAAACAAAGGGTTAATATCAATCGTTTTGTCTTTAAAAGCCATTGAGTCAAAATTTAGGCTTTATCAGATAGATTTTTTTTCCTTTTTTATTGGTCTCGATTTTTCGTATTCGTTAAGACATAATATTTTTATTTTTTAATAGACCAGATGATTTTATTTTGTAAACTGTTATTAACTTGATTTGAAAAATTAAAAAGGATAATAAAAGCAAAACGAGACCCACATTATAAAATTGAATTTTTTTTATACTGCTTTTTAGTAGATTACAATTTTTAATACATTTTCAATTTATCGTAGTATTGTAAATAATTTATTATATTTTTTATAATTTTAATAAATCTCTTATTTTTAATTCCCTTATTTTCCTTTAAATTTTGATTAAATTATTGAGTTTATTTCCCGCTTACCTTTTAAAATAACAATCGAAAAGTTAACTCCGCGTTCTTTAAATTACCGTTGCCAACGGTATTCTGTAGCCCTGGTTATCGTTATCGGTGGCCGCAACGCCGCAGCCCTGCCCCATGCTAACGATAAAAGCCCGAAAAAAGTAAATGAAATGAAAACAACATAATCATTGACATTTCAAAAGGAGATAGTAAACAGCGTGCGTGTTAATATTTAAAGAGAGCCAGACGAACAGCTGAAATGTGTTGTTCCGCACGAGTCCCGGGTTTTGCATAAATGTTGTGGCTGAGCAGGCAACGGGAATCTCCCGAGAAGTTGAGCGATGAAATACGAATATAAGCTGGTAGAGATCTAAATAAAAAGCTATTAACTATAAACCAAAGTAGGAATAACTCACTAACTATTTAACTTAATGTTCTATCTGCAGCTGGCTACCGATGAAAAGCCGCTGCGGCGGAAAAACAGCGGATCCCCGAATGGCGGCAGCGGCGGCAACCGTGGTCCCAGCGGCCTCAAGATCTTCTTCCTTGCGTTGGTCGTCTCAGCCATTTTGCTGCTCTTTGTGTTTGGTGTGTATCATTTGTATTTTGCTAAAAGCGACGTTCCCAAAGTTGTGCTAACGAAACCCTCTGTCTTTCCCACGGTCACCGTTCCGTATGTGCATGTGGAACCCCATTTTCCGACACCTGTCCGACCTGTTGTGCGTCCAAAACCAAAAACCACCATCAATCCATCTGCCGACGATTCAGGCTTTGTCTCCGAGAATGCCAGTCCGTACTTGGCCCGCTTGGCCTCCAAGTTTGGCTACAGCAAGGTGCAGTATGCGGCCATCATTGATGCGGGATCCACGGGAAGCCGCGTGCTGGCCTACAAGTTCAATCGCAGCTTCATCGACAACAAGCTGGTGCTCTACGAGGAGCTATTCAAGGAGCGCAAGCCTGGCTTGAGCTCATTTGCCGACAATCCAGCCGATGGAGCGCACTCCATCAAGCTGTTGCTGGACGAAGCCCGCGCCTTCATACCCAAGGAGCACTGGTCGTCCACGCCGCTGGTACTGAAGGCCACCGCCGGCCTGAGGTTGCTGCCAGCCAGCAAGGCGGAGAACATCCTAAATGCCGTCCGTGATCTGTTCGCCAAGTCCGAGTTCAGCGTTGATATGGATGCGGTGGAGATAATGGATGGCACCGATGAGGGCATCTTCAGTTGGTTCACCGTCAACTTCCTGCTGGGACGCCTGTCCAAAACGAATCAAGCGGCTGCCTTGGATCTGGGCGGCGGCAGCACCCAGGTTACCTTCTCGCCAACGGATCCCGAACAGGTGCCCGTCTACGACAAGTACATGCACGAGGTGGCTACCTCCAGCAAGAAGATCAACGTGTTCACTCACAGCTATCTGGGCCTGGGCCTGATGGCAGCCCGTCACGCGGTCTTTTCCCACGGCTACAAGAAGGAGGCATCGGTGCTGGAGAGCGCGTGCGTCAATCCCATAATTGCCAATCGCACATGGACGTACGGCAACGTTCAGTACAAGATCAGCGGCAAGGAGAACCCCAAGTCCAGTGCCGAGCAGCCGATTGTGGACTTTGACGCCTGCCTGGAGCTAGTCAAGAGCAAGGTGATGCCGCTGGTCAAGCCCAAGCCATTTACACTCAAGCAGCACGCTGTGGCTGCCTTCAGCTACTACTTTGAGCGTGCCGTCGAAACGGGCTTGGTGGATCCGATAGCTGGCGGAGAGACCACTGTGGAGGCTTTCCGCAAGAAGGCCCAGGAGGTCTGTGCCATACCCAATGATGAGCAGCCCTTCATGTGCTTCGACCTCACGTTCATCTCGACGCTGCTGCGCGAAGGATTTGGTCTTAATGACGGAAAGAAAATAAAGGTGCGTTCTTGAATCCCTAATTAATAAATATAATTTAAAATCTATTTACTTTTATTGCAGCTTTACAAGAAAATCGATGGTCATGAAATCTCCTGGGCCTTGGGCTGTGCCTACAACGTGCTGACTAGTGACGAAAAGTTCAGTAATTCCTAACGCTCCTCTCCATTAGTCCATAGAGTAGATGACGAAATACATTTTTAACAGAATTGTTAGCTGAAATTGTTTATAGAGTGCCTTAGACGTGCATCGAGTATACTACAGATTACACACATATATAACACAACTCGGACATTGCCTATATATACATATCGTTTAATATCGTTTTTTGTGCTCTGTAAGAATCATTTCAATTCTATGATCTATGATTGAAGTCCACACACACACACTGTGACTACACTTAATGTTTAGTTTGTAATTCCAATTTTCGTGTGATTCGTGTCTTTTTCGTAATGCAATCCTTTTTTGCCGCGTTCTTAACTATTTAGTCCTTAAACTTGGATTCCTCATGTACATAACAATTTATACATCGATATGTATTTACCTTAAATATGTAAAACGGCCTAGACTATATACATAAATACAAACATATATATTAGCGAGAACATTTCAAATTGTTTTTGTCACATATGCAAATGTTAGTTTAATTATTTTTGCAAATAAATCAATAAAAATGTTAACATTGGTCTAAATGATAGTGTTGAAACTACTGATTTTATAAGTAATTATCTTAATCTTGGTGGAAGCCTAAAAACCTAGAAAGGTGAGTTATTGAAAAGGAGTTTCAAGCCAATCCAATGGGTTTTTGAGTAGCGAAGTAATGTACAACTTGTAGAATTAGTAGAAGGTACGGTCTTTAAATGGTAAACATTCGATATTAGTGTCTTAAAACTTTACTCCATAAAAATATGAATTAATTTAACATAATATTATTAATTTAAACTTCGTGATTATTATCATTATTTATTATGATTTTTTGATCTTGTTAGAAATTTGAAACATAGTGTTAACAAGAAAGGATGTCGGACCAAAGATTTACCTCTTCTAGTGTGGTCTCTTTTACCTGCGAAAGTTTTAATAAACTTACTCACTCAAATTCAATAAAAAAATGCCTTTAAAAAACATTTAAATGGTAAAACTTCGCTATTATTGTCTTAAATTTTTAGTGTTGGCTTGGCTTGTCAAGGGTGAGTTTAAAAATAGTTCTATAATCCATAAAACTATGAATTCATTTAATTGATTATTAGGAATATTTACTATGATTTGTTTTAATATTAATTCAATATATGTTTCAAATTTCTGACAAGAAAGGATGTAGGATCAGAGTTTTACCTTTTCTAGTACGATTCCTATTACCTGCCGAAGTTTAATAAGCTTTCTGTGGGAAATTAAAAACAAAATATTCACTTAAAAGAATATTAAAAGGCATAAAAATGCCTATTCCTGTTACTTCAAATATTATGCTTAATTTTGGCTGCTTTTCTTGGCTATCCAAAGTGAATTCATTTAACAGATGATGTTTCTTTATTACTTTAATAAAGCGTTACATTAAAACACTCTTTTATTGCTTCAATAAAATAATAAATTTATTTAATGCTGAATTTATTTTTCGTTATACAAAATATACATACAAGTTAGGGAAAGGGTAAATGCACAACGTAGTAAAAGGAATAAAGAGCATTGAGTACTACGAAAATAACATATTCTTGCGGTGGAATTTTGGTCTTTTTTTTCTTTGTTTGTACAAATAAAACTAGGAAATACGGGAGAGAGGTCTGATCGGATCTGCAAAATTGATTGGCTATATAGCTTTGATACCCTCCTTCATGGCCTGCCCAAGCGCTGCGGCTCGATCCCGAGTCGATCGATGATGTACTGCGGCATGCAGAGCGTGGGATTGATGGCCTTCAGGCCGGAGTGTCCCAGCAGAGAGAGGCCACCGATGCCGAAGAGCGTGTGGAATATGTCGGGCATGTTACCAGTGCGGTCGGAGAAGCCGCCGGTTTCCGAGTCCTGACAGGACAGAATGAACTGCTGCAGCTTCTCGGAGCTAATCCAATGCAAACGACCCATTATGGTAAGGGATGCCAGCACCCACCACGAGTAGCAGACATCCGGTAGCTTCTCCGGACGACCATTAAGACCGCCAGAAGGCAATTGGCGCTCGCAGAGCCACCAGCCAAGTTTGTCCACATCCAGCAAATGCAGGCGATTGGTCAGCGAGAAGAAGCCAACGCAGCAATAAATTAGGCCTACGAAAGGCAAAAAGTAAAGAAGATTAAGATCATAAAGTCTGCTCATGACTCACCCGCATGCGATTCCGCCCCCGGTTTGGATCCGAAACCTCCGTCCGTTTGGTTGCAACACGACAGCACAAACTTGACCGCCTTCTCCACATCGATGCTTTGCTCCATACGCTGCAAAAGCGTGAGCGTGGCCACCGCACAGAAGCTGAAACGTGTGTCCACCTCGCCCCACTTGTCGCCAAAGAAGCTGCCATCCGGCTGCTGCAATCCCACCACGAATCGCACCACCGCCTCGCAGTCGATCTCCTCTAGAGCGTCGTAGGTGCACAGGATCTGCACAGCAGACAGTGTGTACAGCAGGTGGGGATCGTGGCCTTCGCAGGGTGCAAAGCCTCCCGTTGTCGGGCACTGGCAACGCTTCACAAACTCAATGATGTACTTGCGCTCCAGACGGTCCAGTTGGCCCATTATGTCCAGGGCCGTGGTGCCCCAGTAGATGCCCGACATGCGCAGGAACTCGGTCATGCAGTACTCATAGTCGTCCTCCTGCTTGCCATGGTTCTCGATGTACTCCACATGCTTCCAGAACTGCAGGGTCTGGGCGCCGCCATTGGCGTCACCGCCGCCGCCATTGGAGGGCTTGACGAAGGTCGTGAAGTCCATAGCTGCTGATTGGCCTCAATTGAAATCGGTTCGGAACGGTCCTCCGCCTGGTGTTTCGCTTGATTAAGTGAATTAATTGGCGCAGAAATAGTTGTGCGAGCAAACAAACAAATATCTAGAAGAGCGACCGAGCCGCAGCTGATTCATCAAACAGCTGATGCCGAACAGCTGATCGGTTCAGGAGCGGAATCAGGGGGCAGAGATAAAGCTGCAAATTTTTACAATAAAACACATTTCTTAAGTGAATACATGGTTTCTTTTACTTTATTGACACAAAATGAACTTAAAACGTGAGATGGGACACTTAACTATTGCACCAGGAGAGTGGACTGTGGGTCGGGCTCGTCGATGCTGAGGGAAACAATGTGCTTGCCGGGCACCATTACGTTGCCCAGGAGGCGCGGCTCCTGACCCTCCACCAAGTACTCGGCGCACATGGACAGCACAATGTTGGCATCACGGTCCGTGCAGTTGAAGAATCCGACCAGGACACGGCCGTCGGTAATGACGATACGCAGGACACGGCCCAGCCACTTCTGCAACTTCTTTCGTCCGGGCGTCAAACTGGCATCGTTCATCTGGTGTGGAGCGTTTGTGGTGATCCGGAACGGCTCTGCGATGGGTTGGGGCGGTGCCAGGGGCACCTGCTGGCCACTGATGCTGAGATTTGTCATTTGGATTTTGTCGTCAGTGTAAAAATCAAAACACAAAATCGGATAGCTTTGAAGAAGTGTGACCGAAAATTCATAGGTAATTAATACCGTTCAGCTCTAAAAAATATACTGTAATATGTAATTTTTGAAAATATACCAAGAAAATACAATTAATTTATTATTTTGTATAGTAAATTTTTAAGTGAAATTGAATTTTGTAAAAACTGCGATTTACAGGTCTCGAAATGAATAATTAATATGTGTAAACATAGAGAAGAATTTAATCAGTGGTTCGTGCTGGTGTGTGGTTTTTGGAAGAATCTTGTTAAGCTGTCGTTTCGTAAAATATTTTCAGTATGAAAATTAAAAGAGAGCGAGAGGAAAGGAATTAATTTTTAATTCTTTTTTTTTATTACTGCAGCCCTGGTCCTCCACTTAATACTAAAAACGGTCTCACTAAAGCGATCAGCTGAATCCACTTATCGCGGCAATTTTCCAATTTATCCAAAACTTTTTCATCATCTTGACCATTCCAAAGAATTAGAAAAGCGCAAAAATGTCGGGCAAGGCATTAAATATTGGTGATACATTTCCCAACTTCCAGGCGGATACGAGCGAGGGAAAGGTTGATTTCTACGATTGGATGGGCGATAGCTGGGCTATCCTGTTCTCCCATCCGGCGGATTATACGCCCGTCTGCACCACGGAACTGGCCCGAGTGGCGGCTCTAATACCCGAATTTCGGAAGCGTGGAGTTAAGCCCATTGCCCTGTCCTGTGACACCGTTGAATCGCACAAAGGCTGGATCGAGGACATCAAGAGCTTTGCCAGTGGGTTTGAGATGTGAATGACTGAACCAGAAGAAGTCCATTCTCACAGTTTCTTTTTGCTTTCAGAACTGGGAAGCTTCGACTATCCCATCATAGCAGATGACAAACGGGAGCTGGCTCTTAAGTTAAACATGCTGGACAAGGATGAGCTCAATGCGGAGGGTATTCCACTCACATGTCGAGCCGTATTTATTGTGGACGAGAAGAAGAAACTACGTTTATCCATACTTTATCCAGCCACCACGGGACGCAATTTTGAGTGGGTTTTGTATACATCAACTTTACTCCTTTGGAAATATGTTCTAATCTTATATTTTCTTGACGATTTCAGTGAAATCCTTCGTGTCATCGATTCCCTTCAGTTGACCCAAACGAAGAGCGTGGCTACGCCGGCGGATTGGAAACAAGGTGGCAGCTGCATGGTGCTGCCCACAGTTAAAGCCGAAGATGTTCCAAAACTCTTTCCCAGCGGCATTGAGACCGTTGAAGTACCCTCCGGAAAGCATTATCTGCGGATGACACCCCAACCCTAAGGAATTTGTTTCAAATGTGTCATTATTTTTTTTTATTACAAAAATTATAATACAACAAAAGTAATGCACAATAAAGTTAACGCGCTTACAACCGTTTTTCAGAACAGAAATAGCGACAAACGCCTTCTCTGCCAGACGAAAAATGTGTGCGAAAACATTCGACTTACAAGCTAATATCTGATGATTGGGGGAATGTGACAAAAAATATATAAGGTCGCGTTTTGTTCTACAAAATAAATATACATAAATATGTACGAGTACAAAAGTAGAGTAAAGATATTGCAACTGGGTTTTGAAAAATTGTATAAATAAGGCCAACTCTGTACAATAACCGAAGAACCGCTTTCGTAGATAAACGAAAGCTAAAAACCAAGCTCGTGCCCGTAACCAAAGGTATCTAAAAAAGAGAATAAAGTTAAATTAGAGAGGATATTAATCATTATTATGTTTAGTAAATATAATATTAATGATAAAGAATATAAATACTTGTTACGGACAAGAAACCATAAACAGAAGAGCAAGATACGCACTTTCCCTTGTTTAAATAATGAAAGATATTCAAACAATCGGCATTGGGTGATCGTTTCCTTAAATATGTTAATGAAATGTAAACAAGTATACATGTAAAAGCTTTCGCTGCCAAACTGGTTTCTCTGCGGCCGTGAATCTTACGGGAATACCTCTCTCTCGTATACTGAGTCTAACATTTAGATATTTACATAAAAATACGGATTATCTTATCTTATCTTCTCTTATTTATAGAGAAGAGTATTCAATTCGGCTTCACAAAGGTAAGGTCTAAGATCTAGGTTTCTTTTTTGTACTCACAATTTAACTACCACATGTCCCTGCATCCTTTTGCATATTCTTTGTGTCAGCGTTTGCGCTGCGGCGTTGCCTGCAGCAGTCGCGCAAAGCGTCGCACCAGGAAAGGCCACAGTATGAGGACGGCGAACCAGAGCGGGGAGATGTTCTTAAACGGCCACCAGGCTGGCTGTGATCTCGAAGAAGCAGCTGCCACTGCTCCCTTTGTCTTTTGAACGTTTCGCACCTCATTTACCGCTTGTTCCAGGCTGCGCACCCGCTGCTGGACAGCACTCACATCGGTGTTCATGCGCGAGATGGCAGTCTGAATTTGGCGCAACAGGTCCGTGTTCTGGGCAATCGCCTGGGTCAGCTCGTGGCTGAGATCGTAGGGATCGTCGTATTCGTCGTCCGATGGCTCCACAATCGCAACGCTGCTGCTACTCGTAAAGTTGTGGCTGTCATGTGTATAGTTGGCGGATTTGGAGGCGTAGCCATTGGTTAATGGCGGCGAGATGTGGCCATTGGTCACCACTGGAACCGCACTGGGGCCATTCTCCTTTATCGTTTCGGATGTGGCTAGTGGTGCCTCCTCCGATTCCGGCTCCGCCTCCCCGTTGCAGCTGGACCCGTGCTGGGGACTGTTTGTGCGCGAATGGAACGGCGAGTTGGGATGCGACTCGGCCAGCTCTCGCATGCCCGGCGATACAAGCTCCAGTTCGTCCAGATTTATGTTCCCCAGGCCATCGAGGCTGCCGACAAAGTTCTGCACGTTCTCCGTGAACGACATTGTCTCGATAATCTCCTGCAGACTCTCCACGTAGCGCTGCATGGCCTGCTCCTTGGTCATATGACGATTGTCATTCCACGCGTCCCACTTGGCCTTGCCAACGATGTCCCAGAAGGCGGGCTTCCGCTGCAGGCAGGCCCCCTCTGTGGCCTGCTTGAACAGGCCGTAGAACTTGAGCATCATCCCAGTGCTGGGCTGGTAGGGTCCATTCTTTGGCAGCCCCTTGATCACGTTCACGGCGGCCTGGAAGCGTTCCTCGATGGCGGCCATTCCTGCAAGATTAGGTCAATGGTTATGATTGTTCTTTGTAAAAAGCGATTATCGGACCGCGGGCGATAAGATACATATAAATATATATATACTCAACGGTCGAGGCGATAATCCCAGACTCGAGATGTGGTCAATAGCTCTTGGCTGCCGCTTACAAATTACCTAATTATTTTGCTATTTTGCAATCCGAATCGGTGTTGCAAGCCTCTGCTCCGCTGTCAGCTCTATTGTCTCCCGTTTATTGATTCCGCTGGGCATTCATACATAGATTCGGGCGACGTTTTCGGATGCGAGGCGAACGCTGACCGCTGGTGACAAAGTTCGAGTTCTGAAGTTCAGTTCTTCTGAGCTTCGGCTGAAGCTTTCCACACTGTTCTTATCGACCTCGGTTAATCGACGAGCAATTATTGCGTTGTGCCTGTGCTCTTGGCTGGCGTAAATCCGAGATGCAATCAAATAAAACTAAACAAAAACTCAAAAACTCTCTCTCCGTGAATGGCAGAGTAGCTACCAGTGCTGTCAGTTTGGCTTATTTTTGGCCATCTAGCTTAAAAGCTTATGGCATTTGCTTATAGCCTTGAAAAAAAAACGCATTTTAATTTTCATGTGTATTTCTGAAAGCAACGATTTATTCTAAAAGAGAAATTACAATACATTTTAGAACTTGTTATTTTTTACCAATGGTTACGCACAATTCGAATGGTAAAAACTATACAGCTAGCTTTTTCGAGTGCTCATCTCTGTCAACACTGAAAGAGACTGTGTTTGTTGCAGAAAAAAATACTGAAAGTATGACCAGAATCTGGGATATGAAATTTTCGAGTGACGAGAAAAAAGAGGATAAGGTAGAAATATTAAATTCAAAAAATATCGGCCCAATTTTTATTTTTTATTCTTAGTATATAGGATAACCACAGTTTTTCCTAAAATAATGGAGTTATAATTTTGAAAGTCGGCTCACCCAAATAATTCGTCGAATAATCGATACGAAACACGCAAATACAAAATATAGGTCACAAAAATTAGGCTATCAAGGAATGTTTACGACTTTGGAAAGTATTTTTAGTCCATTTATCATCACTTATCAAATTTGCATACATTTACTGACTTTCAGCTCCTTAAAAACAATGCTTCTTACTCTAAGGTACTCGCCCATCTCAATTAAAAACACCATCGTCATCCGTGGGATTTTCTTACACCCTCTTATACGGCCACTCACTTTTTCATTTCGTCAAAATCAGTAATCGAAGTGCTTAATTATTTGCATTATTTTTAACCAAACGACCGCAAAGCTTTCCGAAAGCTGCCACCGTCGAGTCAACATAGTGCCAGTGCTGGCCCACGCAATTTACCCAATATCCGGAGGTTAGCGGAACGGAATAGGGAATCGCTAATCAAAAATCGACATTGAACGCAAGCAAGGGAATTTCACAAGAGCTGCGAACAGAGGGCGGGTGTCTGCCAGCGCGGAGAGTGACTTCATTGCAATCAAACATGAAATTTGCTGCAACGACGACCAGAGCACGACATTTTTGTACTATCGCCCAGCAGCAGAGTGTGAATAAAATACGCCCGCAACAGCCGTCGACCTTCATTCCGCGATCGGAGTTGAACATTTGCAAGCGCCGCGTGCAGCAGCTGCAGAGACAATCGTGTAGAATTTCCAAAAATTGGAAGCACCAAAGCTTCTGCATAGGTGCGTCCTGATCAAAATCGTTTCCAAACGCCACAACTAGCCCCCGAGAGACAAGAAATAAATCCGAATTCTAACCTAAGTTCCGTTCGAACGAAGAAATCAATAAGTTGGTGAAAAGGAACCACGTGCGTTTAGTTGCCGCCAAAGCCGAGAGTGTAGACATTTTTGCCGTCGTGTAGACTTTTTATCTTCTTCTTCGTCTCCATCTTTGGACACAAGGACACACTCGGCTACACGGAATCGGTTCCGATTTTTTTGTTTCTTTGTTTTCTGCTGTGCCGAAGCAGGCCAAACAATAACAAAGCAAACGTCGTCGTCGTCGTTGAGTTCAAACAAAATACGTGAACAACGCAAAAACAGATCGGCTAACAACAACAGCAATATGCCGCGACGCAACAAGAAAGCAGGAGCAGGCAAAGGTGAGTCAGACGAGACGAAACGAGATGGCTATAGATGTGTGTGTGCGGGAGGGGGAGAGATGTGTCTGCCGGTGCAGGCGAAATTTTCACAGCTGCTTTTTCGCTTGACCTTTGCATTAGTCATTCCCTTTGTCTCATGACTAATAAATACTGTGTACTGTGTGCACTAGATTGTGTATTTCGTTGGCTTCCAAAAACAAAAGCTCTTTTTTGTGTGCTCACAACCTGTTTGGGAATATCAAACGAAATGTTTACGGGGGACCCCCTATTTAGTGAACACATACAAAGACCAACCAATATTTTTATATTAATTAGTGAAATTATGACAGTGTTAAATTTACCAGAACAGTATTTTAAAAATTCAAAATTAATAAATTTATCCTACTGATAATGTCACAGGGTATTCAAATTGTAGAGTACACACTGTTTTTACACTTTGTTGCTGTGCTGTGTTGGCACGAAAAGCTCTTCACGCGCTCAGCTGGCTACGCAACAACACAAGTAATGAACCGAACGCCAAATATATATAAATACTTGAATATATAAATGTATATATGTACGTATATGTACGTTTAGAGAGAGGTATTCAAACAGAAATGCTAACGTTCAATGCCAGCTTATCAGAATCACGCAAACAACAAAAAGTCAGTCCCATTTTCGCAGGGTATCATTTTGGGTTTGATTTCAACGAAGAATGTTTACTACTCAAAATATTTTAGGAGTTATATTTCAGTATTTATTTTTTGTTTGTGAAGACATTCCTCTTAGTTATTTAAAAGCTTAAGAATGCGAAATATAATATTGTATTGAATACAAGTTAGGAAAAGTGAATTATTTGGTTTACGACGAGAGTTTTAGTAAAATGTACCTGGGATCATGATATAATTTCTATAAATATATATAATTTACCTGATTTACAATAGGTACCACAATAGATCATGTATTTTTTGAATTTTTTAAGTATTGTAAAGACATTCCTCTTCGGTATTTAAAAGCTTAAAAATGTGAAATATAATATTGTATTGAATACAAGTTAGAGAGAGTGAATTATTTGTTGTGCGACAAGAGCTCTAGTAAAATGTACCTATGATTATGATATTATTTCTATAGATATATAATATACCAGATTTACAACAGGTGCCACAATAGATCATGTATTTTTGAATTTTTTAAGTATTGTGAAGACTTTTCTTTTGGGTATTAAAAAGATTAAGAATGCGAAATATAATATTGTGTTGAATACAAGTTAGAGAGAGTGAATTATTTGTTGCACGACAAGAGATCTAGTAAAATGTACCCATAATTATGGTATTAATTTACCAGATTTACAATAGATACTGTTTATAATATTTCCTAAAGTATCCCATTATTATTTATGATCTACAATTAGGGTAACTTTATGTACATCATTCTGTTGCTTTCCTATTATATTTCCCCATTGCCTTTAAACATCAAGAAACACGCGGAAGTTTTCGCTCTTTGAGAAACTATTTGTAGCCCCTCGTTGCTCAGCCGCCTTATCGGGGTGACCTAAAAATTATGCAACTCTGTGTTATGCAGCATGTACATACCTTCACTTGGGCCAGACTGCTTACTCTCCCAAAATCTAATCCAAACAACTTTCAGACCGCACCAGCAGCTGTTTTTCAACCTCCTTCGTGGCTGGCCTGCAGCCGTAGTTACAGCATGCTGTGTCGCTGTGCGCCTTTGTGTAAAAGGTGAAAAACAAGAGGCTGAAGGCGGAAACTACCTTGCCCCAAATAGAAAACAGGCAGTGGAAAATCGCCATAATGAAAGTTGTTGTTGAGTCCGACGACGGGTTTTCTTTTTTTCTTTCTTTGGCTTGTCGCAGTAAGCTAACATAAAAACTGCCGAGAGAAAGACGCCAAAACTTGTTGCACAACATTTGCTTTCAAACCATATGCTCTTGAAGGTCATTGCTGTGCAGCGAACAATATAATTGAATTTCTAATTTGAATTTTCACTACATATATACACATGTGTGTACATATGTCTTTAGTTTAAATTAAAATAAGCAGACGCAAGAGAATGGGAACTGCTTGAAGACGGAAAAGCTTGGCATATGGCAGCGATTTGTTCGGTTTGACAAGCACTGGGCTCTCAGTTAATGTTTGAAGCAGTTTGACGGACCGAAGGCATATTTCAATATATTTCTCTTATATTTATAAATATTTTGTAGAATTCATTACAAATTTGCAAATTCTGTAATATTAATATTATTTAGCATTTTTAAAACAATTATAAAAAAATATTTGGTAAGTCACCATTTCCACAATCCAGATTTTTTAAATACCACATTCAGGGATTGCGAAAAATATGGATTAATAAATACTGTATGGATAATTGACCAGTATGCCAATATATAAATATATATTTTAATATTGCATCGAGCTATCGATACTCTTATAAAAAAAAAAATTACTACTGGCATTTATTTATTGATTTATTTAGTTCTGCTCCGGTTATCGAAATCGTTAAAATTTACCGATTTCGATTTTGATAAAGCGGATCGAAGCTCCCGTTCTCGATATCGTAAGATTTTTGCATCGATATTTTAAGGTTAAATGCAATTAAAGTATTATTAAACTTTTCTGTTTTTTTCAATATGATCCTCATTTATTATTATAAATAAACACTTAAGCTTAGGAAAACGTTAGGTTTGTGTTGTTTTAATTCTTAGAATGGTGCAAACCCAGCTTTATTTGATGCTTTTAATTAAAACAGAATAACAATATATTAATACCAAACTTAATTTCATTTGCAGGCCGCACCAATGACTCAAATTCTGAAGACGAGTCCTTTGACAATGTTAGCGTTTACTCGCACGTCTCGGAGGTCGCTTCCTCGGAAGCCACCGACGAATTGGCCAACGAGCGGTTCGAGGAGAAGTTTGAGAAGGCTTTAGAGCAGGCCACCGAGAAGTCGGCCCAGACCCGTGTTCAGGCACTCCAAGCAATTTGCGAACTGCTCATGCATCGCTATATGCCCGACTTTGTGGAGGACCGCAAGATGACCCTAATGGACTTTGTGGAAAAGAGCATACGCCGAGGCAAGGGACAGGAGCAGGTGTGGGGCGCTCGGCTCGCTCCCCTCCTGGTACTTCAATTGGGCGGCGACGAGGGTTTCTCAAAGACAATGAACCAGTTCCTGTTGAACACAGTGCAGGACAAATCCGTGGGCTTCGATGCGCGCGCCAAGTGCTGCACGGCCCTGGGACTGCTGAGCTTTCTGGCCTGCGAGGATGTCGGAGAGCTGGTCCAGCTGATGCAGTACTTCGAGGCCATCTTTGCTGGCAGCTATTTGCGGGGCGATGACAAGACCCCAGTGTCTGTTACTGCTGAGGCGGGTACTCTTCATGCTGAGGCTCTATCTGCCTGGGGATTGCTACTCACACTGATACCGTCCGGTGACTTTGTTTCGCTCATGACAACTGGTCAGAACATGTTCCCGTAAGTACTCTACAGATATCCTTCATGGTAAACATAGTTTTAAGGTTTTTTTAACATTAAATATTATTATATTTAAATTAAATCAATTGCAGTTCTATCAAGAAGTTCTTGGGCCTTTTACAATCCACTCACTTGGATGTACGCATGGCCGCTGGCGAGACTATTGCTTTGATACTGGAATCGGGCCGTGCCCACGACGAGGACTTCCTGGAGGAGGATATCGGTGAGCTCTGCGAGGCTGTCAAGCAACTGGCCACCGATTCGCACAAATACCGTGCCAAGCGTGATCGCAAGGCCCAGCGGGCCACCTTCCGTGATGTGCTGCGCTACCTAGAGGTGAGTGATCTTCAGCTTTAAATCAGAGAGAAAGCGAGATATTTGTGTTAGACATTTATTCAAAACCAAAATGATGCACAAGACTAAATTGGGGAAGGATTGGGATTACTTCATGTCATTGCAAGTGAACTTGAGCTCGTGCTTGCAGTACTTGGCCAAGCACTTTGAGTGATCGTGCAGCTTGTTGCGCATAATGACACAACCGTTGCGACTAATCGAGTCCATGTACTCGGTGAAGTTGGGCATCTTGCGGTATGTAGTTGGAGCTGCGCTCCAATGCGAGTTGCTGCCAGAATCGACAAACTGTGAGGAATCCGAAAAGGTCGTCTTGAACGGCTTGTATGTCTTCTCGCACTCGTCCCGCGACACCTCGAAGCCGGCGGACGTTTCACGTTCAAGTTCGTTCATGACATTCGTTCGGAACTCTGAGCAGGGTCCGCGTTCGGTCATTATCTTGTTGGTGTACGGCTTAGAGTCGTCCTCAGTCTTCAGGCTGTCGTATATGCCGTCCGGATACTCGTTCATATTGCAGTAATCGATTTGATATGTGGTGTACATGCGGTTCTTCTCCAGCCTTCGGCTCAGTTCCTCTTTGGGCAGGACTTTGAGGCGCTCGTACAGATCCGGGTAGACGGTTCGCAGGATCTTCAGGAAGCGATTGGGTTGCAACTTGTGGCAGTCCGTCTCCGCCGAGTAGGCCATGTTGTCCGCCTGGTCCTGGGTGAGCTGGGTGGGTATGAGTCGCGGATCCACCAGCTTACCCATTGGCGCAATCCCCGTCCACTCAACGCCACCACAGTCCTTGGCCGCCACCGGTATCTTGATCTTTTCCTCATCGATGCATTGACACTCGACGACCAGCGGAGCTTCCTGCCCCCCGGGGCGTGTAAGGAACTCGTACCTTTTGGCGTTCGGCGGTACATAGTCATGCTGATAGGTTGATAACATCATTTTGATAGCAATTTATATTAAAAGTAACCAAGACAAGAATGAAGATTTCTACTTTTTTTGGGTTTTCTTTAAATTTTTTATGAAAAATTAGAGGCGAAATTTGGTATTAAAACATAGAATTTAGTCTGCTTTGCGAGAAAGAAAAACTACAACTGATTTTTACACATTTTCCAATATTTAATTAGAATTTCCAAGCTTTGCCTACCTTGATTATTAATTATTTTGTATTGATTTTTTGTAGGAGGACATTTCACCCGAAATTAGCATTCGCTTTGGAAACGAGTCTCTGACTCTGGATGCCTGGTCCATACACCATCAGTATTCGGCTATGTGCACGGTCATGGGTCCTGGTATGACCTCACAGCTCCAGGAGAACGAGTTCATTCGCGACATTTTCCAGCTGGGACCGCGTCCAACCAACACTGGCATTAATGGCAACGCCAAGGTCAAGCCATCCAAGCTGGAGCGGGTAAGTTGATCAAATATGGTGTGGATCAAAAATGAGGTCAACAAGAGTTGGCGGAATCAATAATAACCATTCAAGAAATATTTCGTAAAGTTAAATATTTCTATGTTGGAATATCAAAATATATCCTATTAAACGGTTTAAAGACATTCAAAGCTCGTTGGTATATGTCAGAAATATCGACTTTTTCGTAAAATAAAATATCGATACAGTACCGCTATATCGAAATTTTCTGCCATCCCGACAATACGTCCTTTGACTAAAGCCAGTTCCCTGAATTAACTAACTAACGTAATACTCTTTTTTCATTTCGTTTTCAGCACCTCGTTAATGCCGCCGCATTCAAGGCACGTTCCATAACACGCGGGAAGAATCGTGACAAGCGCTCGGCCGTTGTGACATAAAGCTACACCAACCATATTTTCAACTGTGCCCCCATAATACAATGACCGGAAGCATCCATCTCAAAGCCCCGATAGCCAAGAACTCTGGACTAACTAGTTAAATTTATTTAATTTTAGCATGAATCAGGCAGAGCGTGTAGCCAAAGCTGAAGAACTAAGTCTAAATTTAGGATAATTTTTGCAAATAATGTAACAAAATTGTTCTAGTTTTTAGCCGCACTAAGAGCAAGAGCCATTATTTAAATATTTTTAAATATTTATCGCTTCGCGCAACTGTGGTTGTGTTTCTCTTACTGCAGGGTAGGCGCCGCAGCTTGATTCTTATATTCTGTGAATTTTCAATTAGAATTTGCACTTCGGTTGTTATTCTACTTCAAAGGGGGCCACCGAACCCCTAAGTTGTTGATCATTATTTAATTACAAGTGTATACAATAATATCTATTTCCGCTTCAAATAGCTGCTAAAATAGTAGAATGGGAAAATACTAAAGTTAGTCATAGCTTGACTTGCTTTTATTACAATGTATATTATATAAGCTATATAATACGTACATATATATATATTTTGTAGTAGATACGTGTAAAATAAATGATTTTAGGCTTAAACACTAAACAACACCTGTTTATTTTGTATTGGAATATGTGGAAGTTCAACCATAAGGACAATTATTAGTCTGAATCCTCCAGAGCTAAATCCTCAAGTGCCGCGCAGGATTTTTCGAGGGGATCCTGCTTTAAATCATTGATCAACATCTTGATTTTTATATTTTAAATTTTCTATTGACTACTTATTTTTGGAAATAAGCCAATCCTGAGACCCTTCGCCTGGGACTCCCCAGAAGGATTCTTCGCGGAAACAGGTCGTCGTACATCCGCCCGGACACTTCAGAGTGAGAATATGAGCCGCCCTCCTTAAATCTTAGAAAGGCCGTTCGTTGGCAAGGGTCTCGGCTGGTTCCGGTTTAAGCCCCCGTCTTTGACTGTTGTCAACGAATCTACGTTAAAGATGGCAGTAAATATCGGAACTGGATCGATGTTAGATGCGAAAGTATACCTATATATAAATTGATATTTTAATGAGGCAAAATATATATAATGTTAAATATATCAAAACAAACAGGTCTGCTCCGGTTACCGAAATCGTAAAAATTTACAGATTTCGATTTTGAAGAAGGGGATCGGTGTCCTGTTCTCTATATTGTAAAATTTATACGATTTGTAAAATGGGCAGCTTTGTCTGGCCGAAATGTAAAGTACAGAAATGCTGGTTTTACTTACGGCATGGAGAACGGGAGCACCGATTTCCTTTTTCAAAATCGAAATCGCTAAATTTTTACGATTTCGATAACCGGATCAGACCTGCAAATAATTGGTATTACAATTAAAAACTATTTAAAATCGATTCATTATTTATATCGCTGGTTTACCGAAAAATTTCATATTCCGATATACCAATGTTTTTTATATTTTATAGGGCCCGATATTTATGTCAAGTTCTGATTTTAAACAGCATTCAAATGATATATAGAAAGTCATTGCATTGATTGGAGAACAACGCATGAAAATAATTTAAAAAAGATCAATTTTATTTAAATTCCCCCAAATTATGGATTAAATAAAAGAATAAAGTCTTTAAGTTTTATAAATTTTGTAATTACTCTTTAATTGTTTGTTTTTTTTTTTATCACAAAAATTGTATGGTAGCTTAAATTATATGTGTTGGATTTTGCTTTTCTCTTCGCTTAAGGATTGTGTATGTTTTACTTTGCTTTCGACAAATCGTGTGTGTAGCAACTACAATAAATTGCATATATATGTATATGTATATATGGGCGCAACATATATGTGTATGTTTATATAAATTAGCTTCTTAAATGGTAAACTTAGGATTTAATACGAAACTTATGCCAATCGAATACAAAGTTATAACGTATGTAATTCGCTTATTTTAATATTCGCCAAGTACTTGTTCCAAGGATGAAACCGAATATGAATTGGATGAAATCGAAAATGCCTTCATAAATTAGGTTGTAAGTAAACAAGGAGAAAAAAAAGAAAAGTAAAAACTACACGTCAGCATAATTGGCTGACTTACTGGCGCTTCTCATCAGCTCTAATCAGCTCATCGGTCTACTTGGCAACATGTTCATATACTCATCATAATCTCAAGAAATTCTCGGTTCTCTACTGACCTACGCCTCTTACACTACATATAATATTTGGCTTCTTTTAATACATTTCGCATTTGGAAATCTGCATAATGATAATTTGAGAGACGAAATTGACTCGCTAATCGAAACGCTAACGTGTTAGCTAAACCTATGTACACGGTTGAGGTTTTGGGGGAGCAGGCGGGCGGAGGCCATCCCCATAAACTAATAATTGAGCATTGAGCAAAATGTGTGCTAAACGCATTCTAAACTAAGGTAAGTAAGTAGATTTTTAATGTCTGTAAGTTCAGCTGATGTGTGTGTGTGTGTTAGGGGAGCGATCATCTTAGGAGGCCTGAGCTCCAGTCCTAGCCGCAGCCGCTGAGGAAGTGCTGGCACTGCTGACCTCCTCGCAAATGGTGTGCAGCTTCTCCATCTCCGAGCTGGTCACAATATTAATCGAACTGACTTTGGCACGCTGATAGGCCACCACTGTATTCTCGCCCAAGCACTTGACGCACACGTAGCCAATGAGGACGGCAATGCCAACGGTCATGACGCGCACCAATGGATCCACGTACATCTGGATGACAACCCAGGCTGTGGCACCGGTCACGCACATCAGGGTGATCAATATAACCGTTTTGGACCAATGCTGGATGGTGAAGCCCTTGTCCCATTCGAGTCTGCAAATAAAAAAAAAGAAATTTTGATTTAAAAATGACTTTGGAGTAAGGGAAGTAGAAAATATCAATCTGTATTTATACCAGGATACTTTGGAGTATAAATCGATAATTATGTACGTAAAAATCCGATTATTTTCCTTAATATCGATATTTTTATCGCTCTGCCGATAACTTTCGATTTTATGAAGTTTTAACGGTAATGAAGGATTTACAACAATACAAAATCAGTACTCACTTCTTGGACTTCTCGATCTCGTAGGGATGTCCGCAGACCTTGCAGGAGAGCTGAGCCTCCGAATTGCTGCAGCTTTCCACCAGCCAACGCTTGAGGCACTCATGATGCACTGAGCTCACGTCGCCGGTGCAGCGGCAGGGCTGGATCAGAGGCTCTGGCTTATCGCTGTCGTAGCAAATCCAGCAGTCCTTCTTGGTCAAGAACGATTGGCCCTCTTCGGGCGACAACTTGTTGGTATCCGCATTGAGCGTAGGTATCGATGGATCGATTTGACGCGACAGCAACTTGCGGGGATTCAGGATCCATAATTGTTCGGGAGCCATTGAATTCCACAGACAGCAGGGGAACCAAACAGCCACTCCGATCTCGGCGATGCGAAAAATGATGTCATGCCAGTTCCGCGAGTTAACAGGAACTCTAATTGGTTTGGAGAAAATTGTTAGACAGCTGTTTTGGCAAATTAAATAAGAGCTTTTTCAACTTACTTGGCCTTCCAGAAATCGCCCAAAGTTTCGGATGTGAGAAAGCCCACAATCACAATGAGCATCACAGCCTGACTCAGCAGCCCGAATCGCGACTGATGCAACTGCGAGGCATTTACGATCGCCTCGCTGGGACCAAGGATCTTGCCCGTCTGATCGTAAACGAAGCCGCCGCGCAGCTTGAAGAACACCTCCACGCCGTAGATGAGGAAGAAGACCACTACGATAAGGAGTAATACTGCATAGCATCCGTTAAAGATGTGGGCGTAGTCACGTCGCTCCGCGTTGATCAGCGAGTTGAAGACCTCGATGCCAAACAGGCTGTACAGGAAGAAGTTGAAGGCCACGAAACCGAGGAAGCTCTTCGAGAGGAACTGTGACTTCTCCCAACGAATGTCGCGCAGGTGAAAGATCTGTAACGGTGAACGGCACAAATGCGAATGAATATAATTATAAACCAGGTTCTCCTCCTCACACAGTTTCTATTTCATTTTGGGTTCTAGTGTACGTACTCTCGCCTCAAAACTTAATTAATGGCGTTTGCCTATCGGGAGGGAGGCAGGCAGGCCCCAAGATACGTTCCTCAAAAACAATTGAAATTGGCCAGAGTCTAGCGGGTGCAAATGTACTCGACTTGTTATCGCAACTGGCAAGTACAAGTGAACTTCGGATACAAGGTAAGAGCGAGGCACAATGGTGCTTGGACAGAGAGTTTCCCCCAGTTCCTCCGGACAGTTGTCGGAGCGATCAAATAAGTTTATTGCTACGTCAGGCTGTTCAATCGCCATTTTTTAGCTGATTAGTCCCACTTAGTGGTGGACTCGTGACTGCGAAATATTACCTAGCTTTGGCTTATCGCAGAAATTTATGAAATGTGTTCTAATGCTTAGTAGCTAAGATACGTTATCATTATTCAAATGCGTTACGCTAGCCAGAAGCTTAGAAAAGATAGGTGAAGTTTTCTTTTACTGTGAATCAGAATTAGGGCTAGATTAGGGGCCAATTTTTTAAATTACTTTTATGGAATTTATCTACATTTTCTTTTTATTTCTTAATCCAGCAGGAAACCAATGACTTATTCCAACTGATTTATTAAACATAATTAGTCATGTTGTGTGTGCAATAATATTTTATATTTTTTAATTTGCAAAGCTATTTTAGTGAACATTTCCAGTTTGTTCTTGACTTCACCTTTTTTAATGCTTTTTTTCGGTCAAAGATACCCTCTACAAAGCAATGTTTTGAAATTTCCATTGAAAGATTAAAAACATAGAATTTTCTGAGTTTACCAAAATTCTCTCAATGCAAATAGTAGGCATAATTTCAATCGACAGCACACAGTTACGACCAAATAAACAATTTAAAAAAAGAACAACAAAAAATTTTAAAACTGAATAAAGGTAGAACTTGGTGCAAAGGGAGAGTTCTGGATCTAACGATCTAACCTAAGCTATGATACTTTCTGCAAGGTATATTATTTTTACAGTAGGCAATGCCGCTAAGAGCTTAAGTTTGGACATCATTACACTATTTTTTTATGGAATGCCATAATAATCAGTGTTGATGTGGAAAGCTTGAGCTAACTGTCAAAAAAGGAGCCGATTTCAGGCTCAAACTTAAAAATTGTGCATGTTGTGAAAGAGCCTGAGATATAAAGATCTTTCCTTAAATTTCTTTTACAAATATTAAATTAAAATACTTCCCTATTTAAATATTGTCATTAAGTTAATCTAGATCTCAAAATTTCAACTGATCTTTGCTATATATATACTTTTTACTATTAATTTGTTAAATATATTGCAGTATTTGTTACTGAAAAACGTTTCAGTTTTTGGAATCGCACCCAAAGGTGGGTACCTCAATTCTAGGTAGTTTCGATAAATCTGGGATGGTATAGGTTCCCTTTATTTTTTTCGACTTTTCTTCTTCATCTGTTCAAATAAAATATTTTCATGTTTTCATGTGGAACAGTTACGAAATGCTTCTATTGTATAAGTTGAACCCTTTCCTCCGTTAAACACCATAGCTCTAGACTTAGCTTTACCCAATCTAATTTGGGCTACACCCACACTCACCTCGGCCCACATGCAGACAATCAGGGAGGCGCAGGTCATGAGCAATGGGTAGTAAGCGGACATCAGGGTAACGGCCCATTGTGGCTGCAGATCCAACTGAAAATACAGAAACCCAAACAGGGGTAAGTACAATGATCAAATTGTAGGAGACTGAATTACTCACGGGAGTGGTGAAGTAGGCTCCACGCAGAGAGGCTGCCACAAAGACCATGAAGTAGAGAAGCTTCTGGGTGGTGATGCGACAGGCGCGTAGGATCGAGGGCTGCTTGAGCCTCTGATACTCGGCCACGATGCAGATGAGCAGCTGGATGACCGAGACCAGAGCCACCGCATAGAACACCGTGGAGATGCCGACGTAGTAGGGTAAATTGAAGATGTCGCACTCGTTGCCCGCATAGCGAATGTCACAGACGCAGGTGTTGTTGACACAATCGCCACGCCCGGAGCAGCTGAGGTCGTTGTCCGGCGTAAAGGGGCCATAGATGCCCCCGGCAGCCGCCTTGCTGTGGCCATTCCGCATCTGGCTGGACGCTGCCGCCTCCATCGGCGATTGCAGAACCCGCTTCGAGCAACGCATTAGGGTATCCAGGCTGGGTAGCATTCTATATTAAATCAACTGCAAATAGAGACCAGAATCGTTCAGTTAGTCGGGGGTGTCAACTTAATTAATACATCGCCGGAGCATCAAGGTTGGCAGATTGGATGGCCAACAAAAACACAAACACAGCTCCCCTAAGGGGGCAGAAAAAAGGGTGGGGTGTCGTTTAAATAAACATTGAATTTCGTTTTGTTGTCTGGCCCGGCTGGCCGCTCGGTCTAAAAGCAAATGCAAATGTTTGCACAGCCGACCCCGGCCTGGGGCGCTGACATCAGGGGTACTCCTTGTGCTTTGACTCAAACAAAAACGTAGAATCAATTTACAGATTTATTCGCTAGGCAAAAAAATCATGCACAACAACGCAGTAAACTTCGAATTTATTGATAGGTAAAAATAATACGTAAGAGTTTGAAATCACTTTAAATTATGTCTAAAAGTATGCAATAAAATATTTAAAGTTTTAAATTCTGTGTAAATTGGTTTATATTTTACGATGTAACCTTTTTCAGTATGATTTAAGATATATTTTAAAGAGATTTCAAGACCTTGGGAGTTTCTGTTGTAAAATTCATAAATTTATAAAATCTAAAGTGTATATAAGAAAATATTTTAAACACTTTCAGGCTCTCAAAAAAGATTTGTTTCAACAACAAACATGCACTGAAGAAATACTTTTTAAAAAACACAAGATTACATCATGGTTCTGTGTTTCAAATCACCCGAAATCAATCGAAAACTATATCACAGAATGCTAAACATTTCAAAAAGAAAAAAAAATTTAAATTAAATTTTCATCCAAAATTATTGTTTTATATGACTTTAAACGCCCCTTTAATTCTTTTCAAATATGACACCCCTAAATACAGAATTTTAAACGAAAAAGCAATATTAAACAATATTTAAACCCATTTTAAGCCCACATTGCTTAACCCTACTCAGTGAAAACAAACAACTGACAGTGCCCAAGGGTGCTGATGGAATACGAAAGAATATTGCGGGAGGGGGGTAAAATGGCAAAAACAATGGCATTGGGCCTTTGGCATTATTATGCCAGCAATAATTCTAAGCCAGCCACAGTCAGTCGTCCGTCCATCAATCAAAAGGCACACAACACATCGTCGCCGTCAGAAATGGCGAGAGAGCGAGGCATCGATAAAAATGCCTGCCAGCAACTTGACACCCACAAATATCAAATATACGTATAGATATATATCCAACATTGGGACACCAGGCATCATGGCAATCCATTGAGCTGTCGTTCTATATTAACCAATTGAAATGCACGAGACTCGGTGTCGGTCATTTCGATATGGTCAAACCCATTGACATGAACATATAGAGAATCTTCCTCTTTCCTTCAAAAGGAATATTAATTACGCTTAAATGTTCAACAACTTTTGCTAATTGCTACATTTGTTTTTAATTGTTATGGGCTTGTTGTTGTTTCCGTCACAGCTTTTATTTTAAGAGAGGTTGCTCTTTATCACCGCTCGGATTGATAAGAATCCTTTCTAGGAAATTCAGAAATAAAAATTTTGACATACGTGACTAGTGCTATAAGGCAGGTAAATGTTAATATATACAAATGTTAGGCAAAGCTATTAAATTGATTTATATTTAGAAATATTACTGCTGCGCATCTTGAATTCCTGCCCTTAATGGCTTTGGTTGATTAATGTTTAATTTGCAAAGGAAAAGATAGAGAAATGCTTTCCGTACAGAGTGAAAAATAACGGATATACACCCTTATAGATAAACAGCTTTGAACATAAATCAAGTTTTGCCTTATTTGGGGGGAAATCCTTTTCTGGACAAATACAAATAATATAATAAGCCGAGAGAGGCGCGCACACAGGCCATAAATAAAGTGTTAAGGTTAAGCGTTAGGCACATAACGATGTTTTTCCCATTTTAGTACGTTATATTAGTTTTGCTGTTCGCTCGCTGTTGCCAACAACAAAACGTCGACGTTTGACGGCGACAAACGGGCGGCGATAAGATAAAGTTAGCCAAAAGCGAAAAGACAGAGCGAAATTTTAGCTCAAACTGTATGCAGTATCGTTGAGTCGACTTTTATATAAGCATTTAAATTTAATTAAAATTCACAATTCACATTTGATAACTGCATTTGTTGTTGTTTTCCCCCATTTTTTTGAGCTTATTACAACGCTTGATAAGGCAATCAAACTTTTATTTTTGTATATATTTTGCACTCGATAACTGCAACTAGGATAGAGAACTGTGTGAGCAATCGATAATGCAATACAGATAACGCACTCGAATCTATATAGTTTTTGACGTTTTCAAAGGCTGAGTCATACAGTTCACATAGGGTTATAGGGTTCCTTTCGAAAGTTCTGAGGTATGATAAGAAAATGTCAAGGTTGTATGCCTGGGTTTCAATTTAAACATTGCTTCTCAAAGCCTCTCAACGACCATTGACAGGAGGACCCTAGGGAAATTTATTGGAGCGGATATATGAACTATATAAACACACAAAACTCAACAATCAGTGGCCCAGATGGTCTGATAATGGGCACCCACCATTATAATAAATTTAATTCCTCTGCGCTTCGCTTTCGGTTTCATTTGTGGCACAGACAATGATGATCATGAGGAGCCAAGATCGGGGCATTTTCACTAGTTTCTGCTTGGTTGGTTGGGGCTATCCTCCTCCTCTTCCCCTTCCCCTTCGATGTATGTATATTACAGCACACAAAAATAGCACGCAAAAGCACAAAGGCGGATATATTTATGAGCTGCACACATATGTTGTGTGTGTTGTTGTTCAGTTAGTGGAACGCTCCGGCAGCGATCATCGCGCGAGCGGTAAAGTATTCAGACTGAAGTGAGTACATTTACAGCCGATCTTCACTGCGTGTGAGTCCATTATAGCATATAGCTCAAACACTATAGTATATAGCGCCTCTCTCACTATTCAGCGACTCTCTTCCACTCACGAGCTAACTTTGAGTAGCTTTGGAGGAGGAGGCAGTTCTTCGGTCTTCGAGTGCCGGCAACTCGTATCTCTTATTAACTCAACACAGCAACTCGGCAATTAATTTTCATCACGAGTTGGCTTAATAAATGTATCCATAAACAAACAGAGAAATTCCTGCCAATCTTTTTTTGTATCCTAAAGAAAGAAAAGTTTCTGGAAATTGAAATAAATTTAATTTGCCACATGGACAAACGGCCTACGCGGCGGCGCTTTGCCTTTGAGCAATTAACAGAATTATTTAAATTGTGAAACTCAGCTAATCAGCAAATTTAAATGCGAATGCAGGAAAACATTACTTATATTTGCATATTTTTTTAAAGCCGGAAAACACGTACTTTAGTGTAATATAAAATGTTTTTGTACAATAAAACTTAATGTCCAGCTATAAAAAAAACCTACTAAATTATAACGCGAGTCAAGAAACTTTATAGGAGGTAATTTGAAAATAACTACCCGAAATTATAGACTGTGTTTAAGCTGTGTACTAAAAATAAACACTCAATGTAGTAATAAACAACAAAAAGTTGCATACATTTAAATAATTGGGGGTGGGATAAATCACTAAGTTTCTAGGGTTTTTAACTTCCTTAAAAAAGTGTTCAAAACTATGCTTCTATGCTTCATTTCATTGCATACTTTTAGACACTTTTATACGAGATTTTAAAGCCCTAGTGATACCTTTAACACATCTAAAGAACTATATTTTAAATAAAATTAAAATTAAAGTCTTCTTACAAATACAGAATCATATTCAAGTATTTTTGAACCTCCTCCCGCTGCTGCTAATCATAAAGTGTGACTTCCCCGCATTGGCAAGCCAGTTTCCCAGTTTAAAAAAAAAAAAAAAAAAAAAAAAAAAACACTCAATTTTTGAAACTAGTTTTTCAACGCCCGCCAGCTGAGTTACAACCAACTGGTTTATCCGATCTAGGTAGAGCTTATTTGGAGGAGAGCCCCAAGTAGCTCCGAGCTACGGAGCTCAAGCTCAGGGCTCTTGGTTGAACGAACGCTGCTCGCCAGTGTTTTATTTACACGTACTCGCTAGGCAAACATTAAATGTTGATCACGTCACGATAAAATATACTACATAAAAGTATAAGCACTCTCCCGGCGATTACTATCCGATGTTCTACAGCACTTTAGATTAGGTTCTTTGAACTGCACGCAACTAGACTTGTTCCGATAATTAAGGAGCAAATAATTCATGGTAATTTTAATTTGATTATGCGCTCCAGGTGCTCTGATATATGGAATTTGAAATAATAATTTAATTGCTGTGCTACAAGTTCAAATGTACGCGACGCGTATATAGATGTGGCGTGGCTGTCCACTCCCATTAATTAGCGTATAGTAAGCACTTGAAAATTATAAACATTTGGCTAAAAGGGCAAGTTTACGAAAGGAAAGTTTTCGGGTGTGCAGATGGGGGATAGTCTGTCAAAAAAATATATCACAATAAATCGATTAAACTGCTGAAAATCTTACAAAAAAAAACATATGTTTAAGGTTGAAGAATTCTAAATTGACTAACTGCGACACTCGATTCGGCCTACGTGGAGGTCTAGGTGAGCATACTGATTGATAATAAATTGAACAAATATATGGAGAGAACACCCCACCTAACACCTAACCCAATTGAAAAGCAAACTCACGACCTTCAAATTAAAATTGAATTAACTTCCAAGTGACGCGGTGTCCTCTGCGCCTAAAATTTTGCCAGTTCGGCCGTACATAAGTCAATTAATTTCCATTTAGCTGTCATTAGCGTTCATTAAAAGGAAAACTGAAATAGTCGAGCTGAAAATTGTTTGACTCCAAAGGCAACATCCCATGAAACGTGAAACTCTCAAAGCTCCTAATTGGGGCTATTATGAAGTGAGGGAAGATTTCGTCAAATCCTACTCTGTTGGTTATTTTCTCATCAAACACGAGAGAATACATCTCTCGAATAAAAGTGACAAAATAATTAATTTTGATTAAATCATACTTAATAATTGATAACTGGCGTTTCTTTTCAGGTTTCCTTGCATCTAGTTAAATCTGCAAGAACTGGTAAGGAACTGGTTTGAAGCCAGTTAAATGTTGAGAAAACTAACTTAACCGGCTTAAAAGCGGCTGAGATTTTTTGCAGGGTTGCAAATATTTATATTTTTAAGGCCCCGGGAAAAAATATTCCCGGAAAATAATGAACGGTGGCAGTTTATTGTCTAAACTCATGACTTAAATATTGGTGGGAGTATGACTAATAGCCCTTTTTTCAGACAACAAATGTGTAATTATTGAGAAATTCCAAAATTTCAAAAAATAATATACTTTGCTTTAAATTTATTTATTTTTAAATTCGAGTAATCTTTATATAATCTTTTTTAGACAACTTGGATCCCAATAAGATACACTTATAGGAATGCTTGTTAGTACGTCATATATTAAAGATTTTCTTATCGCTTCCATATCTTGCTTATAAATTGAACCTCTTTAACTAAGTCTTATTAACCGGGCTGATAATGAAAATATAAGACAAGAGTTAAAAAATTGACTCATGTTTTACCGCATTATGACGAACGCTGAAACCTTCTTGGCAAAGTTATTTTTTAACAAAGTTTACATGGTTTTTCTGAGTTTTGTACTTAGAAAACACTTGTAATTACTCATAATACTTATCTATTACAATTTAATAAGAAAATGTATATTTATGTATCTTTTTATATTTATTCCACGTATGTAAATATCAAGAGCCAGTATCGCAATTTCCAACAACTATGTAAATCCAGAAACCTAAAGTTATTCAAGAGAAGGATCGATCATTAACAACTCAATCAACACTAGAGACTTTAATAAATAGCTAGTTACATGATTACAAATCTCAAATTCTAGTTTTAAAGGGAACAACTACTTTTCAAAATATATATTTTTTCATGCATTTTACATTTTAACTAAACAGTTCATGCAGTTTGTAACAATTCTAGGGGAACAACACCTTCATCTAAGTACTCACAAAGAATCCATTTGGGGCAACGATTATTAGAACATTTTTGAGGGACCTGATTATGAGTGCAAGCTGTGACCCACTAAGTTGTGCTAAGCGTAAGCTGAAAAAGAAGCGCTGATGTTAGCTACTTTGTACATATATTTTATGTAAAATTATACCCGTGATGCTAGAAGTTGAAGAGAAAATACCAATAAGTTCGTACCTAAGATCTTTCGAACGCTCGAAAAGACAGTTCAAATTTTTAATACTTTAAAATGTGTATAAAAATATACTATCAAACACTTTTAAAGCATTATTTCAGAGAGGTGTTAATAATAACGACTTCAACAGTTAAGTTCTTTTGAAAATATTCTTTTATATGAAGGATCGTATAAAAAGTATCTTTAAAGGAATTGGCATATCACCGTAGGCAGAATATTTAAAGAGCCCAAAGTCGAACCCTAAGTTCTCATTCCGACTGTCTAGTTATGCATTTCCCACCCCAAAAGCTGCCTACTTCCACGACGCGTAATTTTATACGGAATACAGAATACAGAATTTTCTGCCTACATTTACATATTATATTCCCCTTCGGCTGCCTGTATACATGCATACATACATATATCCTCTCTCTGTCCCGGTGACTTGGTTGTTTAGCGCGTGCCGTCGGCATTTGGGAAAAGCAGAAGACATGCCAACAAAAGCCAACTGAGCTGCGAGCAATATAAACGAATTAAGTGCACGAGATGTCTCGCCGAAATTGACTTCTTGCACTGACCTGCCCTCGATTTCGTGTAGCGGAAAATTGCGAGCGTTGCAGAAAAATCACAAGTGTAAACAGAAAAATTTAAATATATATGTATGTGTATCCATATACATAAATATGAACTCACACGAATGCTGCCCAGGGGATATCAATTAAACTGATTGAATCACTATTAAATGAAATGCTTTGGCATTGTCAGACAATCGGTGGTCGGGCATAGCGGGTGTAGATTGAAGAAGTGAAAATAAGTAGCTCACAGCATATCGACAGTACAGTCAAGTCTGACTAAAGGTTCTAAAAGTCTTATTTTATTTACAATTAGCCGGGTAATATATATACTGATAAAAAAGTTTATGACTTTTGGTTACGAAAGTATATTTTGCTTTTCTATTAACCTTTTTTTTTTAATTTTTGTTGTTTTTAAATGAAGCATAAAAACACGTATAGTTTAATAAGAATGCTTAAATAACAATAAACCATAAAATATACTTTATAAATACATAATTTTTTAAGAATTTGAAATGAATTTGAAATTATAAAAGTTACTATTAGTATAAGTAAATTATCATAGTAACAACAGGTTACTAATCAAATTTAAATCTAATTTTTTTCACAATTAATCCTTAAAGTGTTTCAATGCCGCTAAAAGTATGCAATAATTCAGTTTGTACGTAACGTCTGTGTATTCTATAGTCGCGACACCTTACTAGTTATATTTTTGCTGCGCAGATAACTCATGTCAAATCCTAGATATAGCTTATCTAGATACTGCTTAGACATTGATGACTCCGCACCTGGTGCTTTGTTGACGTTTATCAGCACTCTTCGCATCGACCATTTATTGCCTCGATTTACACACTCCCGAATGCCGTATCATTTCTGACCGTTTTGTCATTGAAAGCAAGGGTTCCCTGTACCCGCCCATCAGACTTTGGGTGCAAGTAAATAGACACAAATATTTATACGCAGACACCCAGATATGTTTTAGTTTTTGTGTGGCTAAAAATGATAAAAAATATAATGTGGAAAAACAACAACGACGAAGGCACCAAAGCTCAACGAATCGAAGTGAATGAACGTAGGTAAGAGTATGTGTGCGTGTGTGTGTGTGCTTGTTTGCGACAGTATATGTATTTGTTGGAAGCCCGTTACTTATGGCGAATGACGATGTGCAGAACAGAGGGCGAAGAGAGAGGAGCTCAAATTATCGTTCGCTCGGTGCGAGTTAAGTGCAATTTAGGTGCAAATGTACCGGGCGAAAAGTGGGCGGCGCACAGTGGGGCAAAAGAGGGGAAATTGGGCACACACACACTGAGAAATGTCAAGGCCGAGATGTATTATTTAAGACAATATTCGGGAATGGACTTCTACTCTTAGCAACAATGCTAGGCAGCAATCCCAAATAGAGAATTTCGGTTGTATTTTTACCCGTGACGAATAATTTTGGCAATGCCCACAATTTCCTCTTGACCACTGTACGATTCTAGGAATATCAACAACAAATGTCCAACAAATATCGGACGTGATGTAAGATCAATAATTGTTACAGCGTAATTACCGATCGCTTAATATCAAACACACTTCCTCGATTATTGACAGGTAAAGTGGAGATAATAATCGTTAGATGAAAACTTAAGCCTATTAAAAATATACTACTTAATTGGTGATGAAATAAAATTGTTGCTAAAATAATTAATAAAAAAATGAAATAGTTCCCAATTGGATATTCTTGATCCATAATTTTTTTACTGTGCAACAACATATCAGAATCGTTGTCTCCCCTCGTTGCTTGTATGTATTGTTTATATCCGTGAGTCAGTGGTTCAGCATTGTGCACCTGAAATCGCCCGTTAATGAGTCAGAACTCAGCACGCGACAATGCAAGAATTGGTATCTCGCAAAACATAATTAGGTGGCGTATTATTATGCTTTTGTTTTTCGCAAGAGAAGACAGACTGAGCACACTCACCTAATACTTTTCGCAAACAAAAATAAAAGTCCAGAAGACGGCTGAATACTGTGTGTCCCAGATGATGTGGCTTCACTAAGGTACTATTTCGTGGTCCTCTTATTGCATTACATAAATAATCCCGAGCCTCAATTTGTATTTTTGCACTTTGTTTTTTCTTTGTCACATCCTTTTTAGGGACGCGCAGTTCCCGTTTCCAGTTGGCTTGGTTTCCTTGGCTTTTCGCCTCGCGCAGCACCGATTGCTTGTGCTCTAAACTACTAAAACTACACAAGCACTGTCACTTTCGAACCCAACGATGGGCAGTTTGTTTTTCTTCGCGGAATTAAATTATATATCTTTTTTCGACTCGCGACAAAAAATTAGTGTCAAAACGAGAGGCAGCGTTGCCAATTTAGCTATTTGCCCGCTAAATCTGGTGGGATAGCAGCTAGCGGGAAATATAGTATTTTTCCGAACAAAATTGGCGGTTTTCCAGCTGTTATTGTAATGTGATTACGTATTTTTTACTTTAAACTGCAAAAATTTAATAATTTGTTGTATTTTTTATATATATTTATCTGTCATCTGGCATGACCAAGCATATGTTGCGGAATAAAAATATACATTTATTTGATTTTAATAATATATATAATATATTCGAAATAGTCAATATTAATGATTTAAAATCCAAAATCAATAAAATCATCTTGTTAAATAAACATAGCGAGAAAGTTAAGGTGCTTTCAAACAAGACCGGTGAAAAAAATAAGCCCCGTTTTATAATTGGCAATTTAATCGCTCTTCTTATCAAGTTGAACGGTTTTTGTAATTTAAAACATCAAATAAACAAAATTGCGCATAGAGGTACATTTACAATTGTTTGAAAAAGCTACTGAGTATAAAATAATTTCTTGCATTTGGATGTAGCTATTGGCATTTAAGAATACATATATTTTTATTTTTAGCTATTTTTTTATATTCAGAGTCTAGCTTATACGGTTGGTCATAACCTGACAACACTGACTAGAGTAGTGCAAGAACCCAGGAAAAAGTATCAATATAATAACTATCGATATTTTGTCGCCAGTGTCACCTTTTCAAAAATTAACCACAATAATACTAAAAACTACTTTTCATTTTTTTTTTTTTTTTTGTCCATTTAAGCTTTCATTTAAAAAACTTTCAATAAACTGTCAACCTGGCAATACCATAACAATACCAAAATATAGCGATAACACAAACAAATTTATGTTGGCATTTTTAAAAAGTTATCTAAAATGATTTTTTTCAACATAGTTGCATTTAGATTGTTTCAATTGATCAAACTTGAAAGATTTTCGCATACTCTTCGAAATATGTGAATGCGTATTCACGCAAACGTGATTTTTCATCATAACAAGGGTCTGTTTTCTTTTGATAAAACAACTAAAAAAAATTGAATTTTGTTTTCTAACATTACAAGCAGAATGCAAAGTCTAAATATAGTGAATATATGATCTAATTTACTTAAATAGGAAAAAACAACATGAAAAGTAAGATGGAATTATTGCAGCGTTCGCAATGTCACGATACAATTCAGAAATAAACTTCTATACTAAATATAATAATAGTTACAATTAAATATAATTTCTATAAATGGAAAACTACATTATTTTATTGTCATTTATGAATTTTCCATTTTAAATTTCCCCGCCACACTTACCAATTTTCCAGCGAAAATGAAATCAGTCTTCTATCTTTTATAACGTTTGCGATGCAGTTTTTAAGAAATATTTTTAAAACGACAAGTCCCCAAAAATGTCTTTTAGAACACAAAGTAAACTGGTTAAATGCATTGATCGTGCAAAAAATGGCTTAAAAGGTTAATTTAAATTATATTTTGTTTTTACTTTTCACCGTACGAATGTAAACAAGTAGAAACCTGCTGTGAAATCGTGGGTAAAATTAAAAGGAACATAGACATTTCTAATTCACGTTGTATAATTACGATGAAATTCAATAAAACATAAATTTAAGGAGCCAGAAGGCAAAATAAATGCTACTAGGAACGTGCTGCCAACTCCAATTTACATACATTATAAAGACTTTGCAAAAGATCAATATCAACAGAAAAGAAAAATTATTCGAATATACCTAGACATTGGCTTCCATGATTTTTGTGGGTCAACTTTTAAAAGGAACTGAGCGCAACAGTTATAAATTATGTAAACAAATTTGGTAGTCTACCCTTTTAGTCTCTCTAATCTGTCTCCCCAAAATAACTGATATACGGACATGACTTTATTGTCCCGGTTAGAAATGCTGATCAAAGGATCTGAAATTTAGCATTCTTCCTGTCATATACATTCATGGTTGGCAATAAGCTACAATATCCTTACATCCTATGGGTATCAGGTATAAAAACTATGAGACACAATACAAAAAAATCACAAACAGATGAAGGATAAAAAGGTATAAAATATTTGTAAGCAAAACCGTATTCTCAAAATGAAATCAATCAAAAAACATCGGCTGCTCTTATTTTTTGTGTACAAAGATGACTAGAGACGAAAGTGCTATTAAATTTAAGATTTTGAAGATTAATAGAATGCGATGCAATTGCTGGCGCCCCTTGAGGTGGACGTTACTTCTTATTGGAATATTGAATTTCCAATTAACTCAACAAGTATATTCAAAACAAATCAAATTCAATTGATTTTAAGATCACTTCAAAATTGAAATCATTCCATGTTTTCAACTGGCAGTTTCCAGTAGCTTGCCACTCACTACTAGAACTCATGATGTAAACACAACAATATCCAAGACAGTTTATAATCGTGTGCAAAGTTAACAAAGTGTTCCTGAAAATACCCTTTAAACGCCTTGTTTGCGGCACAAGTAATTCACAAAGTCCGAACGTTTTAACGTTAAATTACAAAGGGAATTCGCTTTATTACCAAATCAAGTTCTATTTATTGTTTACACATATTTAGAAGTTCCTGAAACGAAGAAAAAAGAAATCGATTAGGAGCCTGCAGGGCTTAAGATTTGGCAATTGGAACTTACTTGGTAATGAGGCCGTCCTTCTTGGCCAGACGCACGATGCAGTCGTCGGACTCGCCCATGCGACGGATCTCACCGCAGATGGCGTAGGTCTTGGAGCCGTCGGTCTGGCGGCCGGTCTCGGGGTCCACATCAACGATGCTCAGCTGCACGGAGGCGTGGTCCTTGGCGTGGATGATCCTGTTCGACGCCGAGCTGCAAATTCCAAAGAGAATCGGATAAGACCTCGGCAACACAAATGCGCGGGGAACACGTGTTTCACTTACCACTTGCGGGGCACGTACAGATCAACATTCTCACCGGCGTCGTTCTCCATTTTATGGGGCTGCAAAGAAGACAAGACAATTAGGATATATTCAGACAACTTTTCGTGGCTCAAACGGCCGGTTAACTGACTTTTTTGTAGAAATTTACAAATCTAGCGACCGCAACTCGTCGGTGGAGGCGAAAAAGAGAAAGAGATGACAGTTGGACGTGAAGTTGGCTGCGCTGCGGCGTTGCCACTTGCTCGGGAACAAGAGTTATGGCAACGCTGGTCGTTCAAGGACCATTTCTTGTTTCTTTTAGTATATTTTATATTTGAATCATTTTCAAATAATTCATTTTAATAATAAATAAAATAATAATACAAGTACAAAATTTCTTATATTTGGGTAATTGTTCAGACTTCTAAGAAAATGTGATTTAAAATGATGAATGTTTTTGTATAACAATATGTTGGCGCCAATTCGAAATAATATAAATCATATAAATTTTAATTAAAAATAAGAATTTGTTAATTTCATTTGTATAATTTAACCTAAACGGCAAAGAAAATAAAACAGAATAAAAAGATAAAGGGGAAATATCGATCGTACGGTAGCTTAGTATATTTTTACTCTGAACGTGTGTATTTTTGTCTTCCACAAACGGTCACACTCGCCGAATCCAGTTGTACGCTACAATTTCGCGACGGGAAAATTATATTGCATACTTATTGGTGCATCAAGTAAATGGCTGAGATTCTCCATAAATAATTGCACCGATTTCGGCTTTACTCAGCTTTACTGTAGACAGAACGTGAGTATTGATTTTTGGCCAAAGTCGAGTCAGTCGGGCGTGGAATGGGACGCGGGGAGCGGGGTAACTTCTTTTGACCTCGCTCGGTGTCAGCACCGATTTTCGTCAATGGCAAGCAGGTTCCGTTATTTCAGGCACTTTTATAGCCTTACACTTCCTTCGATTTCGCGTGTGAATGTGCTGTGGGTGTGTGAGTGCGTCCGTGGGAGTGAGCAGGATTGTTTTCGCCGCGGTTAATATGCGACATGTCCCGGAATTTACAGTCCACGTTGCCTATTTATAGGCGTCGCTGAACATTCGCAATTCCAGTCGCGTGTATAAGTATTCAAAGAACTTTCAACGGCGGCGTTCAACGCCTGAGGTCAGCCTTATTTGTTTGTGTGATACACGGCGTGATCCCTCTTACTCTCATTCTCTTCAGCTCTATGAGAGAATTGGAACTAGGCAGACGGAGTAAACGAAGACATATCGTGTATTTTTAAGGGAACATAAGATAGGATGCAAATCATGTCTTTTTTCAACGTAGAACAGTAACTTTTACAGTAAATTAGGGTAGTGTTCAACGGATTTTTATTAAAGAGTGTAAGAAGGTAAAGATAAATAATGTAAATTTTGCTTTTAAATCATTCTTCGAGGCAGGTTCAATGGGTAAATTGTATATGTATGCGACTCTTTATGCGTTGTCTTAGTCTTCTGGCAAGGACATTGGGTATTGGTTCCTCAGTTTGTTAATGTAGTTAGATTACAAATGGTTGATAACATATCTAATTAGAGGGACATGAAGATCCCTGTGGAGATACTTTGCTCTGAAACGTCATGATATTAGCCAGGTCCCATTAAGCCGCAATAGCATAGATTTGTATTCCGTACTTTAGGGTTGGGCAAGGAAGTTCCTATTAATACGATCTTTGTTGGTTAGGCTTAGGCATTATTATTTTATCCTTTATTATCTTTTAGCTTTAGCTTCAAGGGCACTCTTGACCTGACAAAGAGATGTCAAAACCTTAGTGATTTCTTTATCCCCTAAAATATCAATATTTACAATGATGTATTCTTTTTCCCTTTTGTGTAGTTTTAAAGTTCTTTATTTCTGTGCTAAATGACGTATTCGCTTAAATTAAATTTTCAAAAATTGTTCCTCTTTAGTGAGAATTCAATAAACCCAGACAATCCGCCAGTACAGGGTATTAGGAAAGCTGCAGCTCTCTGTAATCGCTGTGGGACTTGGCTTTCTCAGTTGCTCGCCAACTTTGCCAGCAATCGGTCCCCTTCGCGTCGTTTGCTTTTCGAAAAGCCGAGCGGCGTGACTCTTGCTTTATTGTGGTTGCTTGTTTCTGTTGTGTTTCGGTTCCTGAGACTTCTTGAGGTGAGATCTCACAAGTGGCCAGGTTGCCTGTTGACCTTTTATTTGTGCAAATGATGATAGTTTTGCATAATGTGTTGGCTCTTAGCAAAATTCAAGCGAGAGCAAAAAGATAAACTGAAATGAGATCATGATAACGCGAGACGCTATTAATAAACTGAGACACACAATGGCGAAAAGACCCCAGAGACCTGTAATAAAGCAGAAAAATTGTTAACGAAACTGAAAGTGAATCTAATCATTGGTCTTGTCAAATTGTTACTAATTACAACCAAAGTTAACTCATAAAGTTTATAATAAAAGTTCATTAGGCATAATAGTTTTTTTGGTTTAAGTTGGACTTTGTTTAAAAATGTATACATTCTGTTCGTTTGTAAACTTTTAACCTCTAGGAATAATCACTACTTTAAGCTAATAATATTTTCATCCCCGTTAATTACTTTAATATATTTTTTATGAACTTTTTAGATTGAGATAAATAGATTCATAAAGGCAACATGGTTGAATACCGATAAGATTTTGAAATGCTATTGATCATTAATATTTGGTAACTTCCAAGTGTCCGTCAAAACAATCTAATCAGTTTTAGGCGCCTTATAGAACAAAAGTTATGTTGGGTTCTAAGCATAGATTGTACATGTACCTAGGGACATAATATCAGTTGTTAAGCTTATCTGTACCTTAAGGTGTTTTTTTTCTTTATTTTAAATATAATTTGATTAACAGTCATATTTATTATGATATCAATAACTATAATTATTTTAGTTAATTTATCGTTACGTTAACAAAATTAACTAAAATAATAATTGTGAGATTACTAATAAACTTCCATAATATTTAAAATCTAACAAAACTAGCTTATATCACTTAAGAAAAATAACTCGTAAAGATGTGTATCAAAAGAGCTAATTAAGAATATTTACAAACCGAAGAAAGGCCAATGAAAGAAAACTGGGGAAAACTGTAAACTCATGATGTCACTGCGAAGTGCGTGTATGCCCTAGAAAATGTTGATGAAAAGCCACATGGAAAAGGCCCAAAAACTAAAACACTTTCTAGGTCAAAAGTTGAAAGGCAAAAGGCATGATGATGCGGCTCATAAAAAAAATAGAAAAAATAGAAAAAGCTGGAAACCAGAAAAAATGCGCTTGCATGAAATGCAATTAATAAGGCGAACGAACAACAAAGTAAAAGCCCGCAGAAAGAAAAGAAAATGCTTCACTTTGTCTTACCTATTGCGTGTTGATAGAGCCAAGTCAGGTCCGATCTGAGGGGCCGCCGCCTGTCAATTGTCAGGGGGAGTTACCATTAACAACACAGAAATTACAGCATGCAAAAAAATTAATAACAAAATGGGGAAAATCACAGCGAAATTGATGATGCGCAATATTGAACAAAAAAGCCAATACTTTCATTCAGACAAAATGGGTTTAAGTAGTAGCTTTATAACTTACCATATTATTGACATGTTGACTTCATTGCAATAGTTTGCAGCCTTGACCAAAGAAGTGCTAAGACATTCTAGGTCTATTAATAAATAATGGCAAATTATAAATGCAAATTGTTCTAGGCTTATATTTGTTGGAATGAGGGCGATGTATAATATTGCAGTATTACTTATTAAATATTTATAAGTTTGTCAGAAGTATTTAGTGGTTACCAAGGATTTTTTTTCAATTTAAAAATTTTGCTAGCCCTAACAATAAGTAGAGCAAATAGAAGTTATATAATTTTAAATATATATTTATATAATATAATTTTAAATAGTGTAAGTTTTGTTTCTGACAAACACCTTTTCCCAGAACGCTCCATCCATTTAATTGTATTCCTAGGAACTCCTCCCCATGGGATGCAAACTTTCCTTTTCCTCGTCTCTGTTTTTTTTTTGCATTCTAATTGCAGGCTTTGGGATTGGGATTTGAAAACCTGTTGTAAACGCGATGGCAACTTAATTCTAATGCAACTCGTGCCTTTTTGCCTCTCCTCCTATTTGCAGTGCTTGACTTTTGGGAACTGGTCGCTTGGCCTTAAACATTGAGCTTGGACTTAAGTGTAGATGGCAATGATGCTGCCTCCCCAGTTGCCCGTTGTAGTTGGTGCGGCTGCTGGTTTTCCCGGGATCTGATTCGGTGCCACTTGCTGGTGCTGGTGCTGCTGCCTGTTGCACTGTTACTGTTAGCCCGAAGCTGTGTTGCAGTTGGAGGAGCAGCGTTACAGTTTGGAAAATCGGTCAATGGAAACGGGCTTGTAAGCAGGTGCAATCGCTTCGAGAGCCGCTACAAACCCAGACCCAGAGGCCAGCACAGAGCGGTGCACGAACATGTCGCTAAAGGTGAGTAGACGATGCTCAGGTATTGACCCATTTAAGACGACGGTAATTGACTCATTCGGAACGGGCCCAATGGCTTTGTGATGGGAAAACAATCGGAGAAATGGAGTTTTTGGGAAAATAGCTAACGAAGTCATCATTTTAAATGACAAATGTATGTGCGATTCTATTGCTAGAAAGGTATTGCATTTATTGCATTGTTTGGCAATCAGATTTACTAAGTGCATACGTCTGGCTTATGTCTGAAGCTTTAAAAGTGTTTCTCACCTGCTGCTGACAATTGCTACTCGCTGCCTATAAATATCTTCGTCATCATCACCATCAGGGGCATCATGATTATCATCATAGAGGCATCATCGCCGTCGTCGTCATTGTCATTATGTCATTCCGAAGTGCAGCAGCAGCATTTGCATTGTTTCCCTGGCCAACGTCTTGCCGGGCCAACTTGAGTCACGTCATGTTCATGTGAGGCTTTTCACTTGTCTTTGCCCCGTCTTGTTGTTGTTGTTGTTGTTGTGCCTTTCAACAGGTGCTTCAGTCCCTGCATTATTGCCTCCTGCCTGGCAGACAACACACACACGCAGCAGCACATCTAGACCACTTAATTCGCTCCATTACCGCAAAGTTGACATTTTTACTCAGCATTTAGTTTGAAAAAACATTTCCAACATTTCCCTTTTTCCCGCAAATTGTGATGGGCTTCATGGGTGACCAGAGTGATTTGTTGTGCCACATAAACCTAGGGATGATAGATATACAAATACATATATATATAATATTATTTTAAAATAGTTTAAATCACTTTTACAAAAATCCTGGAACCTTTAGAAATGCCCACAGTTTTAAAATCCTTCAAAAAGGTGCCTTAAAGGATGCTACTACAACTAATGTTCACTAAATTTGTTACTGTTAAGAATTGTATTGCATACTTTTAGACACCTTTATAAGAGATTTTAAAGATAGTGATTTATGTTGCACTCATGATTAATATATTTTAAATGTATTCTATTGAAGTAACAAAATCTCTATTTGAAAATTCACATCGCATTTGATATTAATAAGTACACTGATAAAAAATAAAATCTTTTAAGATTTTGTGGATTCTTAAAAAATTAAATTAAAATATTAAGACCAAAAATCTTAATATAAAACTAAAAAATCTTAATATAAAAATAAAAATAGTTTTTACACTTCATTTAAAAAAAACTTAAAAAGATAAAAAAAAAATCTTAAAAGAAGACCAAACTATGCTCGCTCTACTTTCGTAATCAAAAGTCATAAAAATTACCAAAAGTCTTGAACTTTTTTAACAGTATAGAATACCAAAAAGTTTTCATTTATTTTTTATATTATTCCCTATTGTATTTTTACTTTATTAACTAAAATATAAATAAATTAATTGAAATATGACTTAAAGAATTCATCCCATTCTTATTTAAACAAAATCACCTGAGCGGGTTAAAAAAAATACATTTAAAAGATCAAAGCGAGGCAAGCATCGAAAGTAATGAAAAAATGCATTCAATGTGCACCGACATCCGCTGTTAAATAACTTTTTGCTGTTTGTAACTGGTATGACCCTAATTACAGTGAACAGGAAAAGTAATTTCCCCACATCGTCATCGTATTTTCCTCGACATAGGCGCCCCGGATGAGGCAACTTTTGAGTGGGGAACGGGAACGGGGGCCGTGGGTGTCATTATCCAAATACTACCTCTTTGTTTTCATAGCTGCGGCAGCTCCGAGTTGTTAATTGATTTGATTCTGTCTTCACCCTCACAATGCAGAAAGAGACGCCGTCGGATGTGCAGCTGCACATGGCAGCCATGAGGGGCGATGAAGTGGCTCTGCTGAGAGTTCTGGACAGCGGAAAAGTTCATGTGGACTGCAAGGATGAGGTAAGTTTTAAGTTTCAAGTATGTAAATGGGGCAAAATGAATAAATATAGATCTGAGATTGATTTAGATAGGATTAGATTGAAAATAAATTATATTTTCGGTTGACTTACTTGAAAATTACTTCCCCATTCTGGTTATGTGACAAGTTATATCAACTAGGTTTTATTTACTGATTTTACACATGCAATCCGTAAAGCGTTAAGCATGCGACTTGAAAATGCCTTCAGTTATTATTACGAAATATCTGTCAAAATAACAAAACTAGTTAACAACGTCAAAATCAGTTAACAGTTAACACTTTGTTGGCTAAAAGTACGCACCAATTGGCAAAGAAGACGAAAAGTGCAGCAAAATAAAACGGACAGTAGCCATAAGAAATAATCATATTTGAGTACAATTTGACGAATAAAAATATACACTTTTATTTAGAACAAAGTGTGAATATGATCTATAATTTAATAAACACATCACCACATGCCATTTCTTAATAGAGAATTATCCTGCAGTACCGTTCATCAGTGATTCATCAACACATATGGCGGTGTTGTTGATGAAAAGTTTATGAATTTCCATAAAAATGTACTGAATTTTGTATGGGCATGTCCGCGAAATTTATCAACAAAAATTCATCAACGATTCATCAACTTTTCATCAACATTTTATTATAATAACACATTATTCACAAATACATATATATATGACATACTGTATAGTTATTGCTTATATTCTTAATTTTAAGCATTTGGACATTTTTTTAATACCCCCTGCAAGTGTATGGAAAAATGAAAATGAATTTTCACTTGACGCTCATCGAAGCGTGGAGCGAAGAGCAAAGGAAAGGAAAGTGGGCTGCGGGGGCACTGTGCCAGGGTATTATATGCCGGCTGGTCTGCCAGAGTCAACGGAAAGGGCACGCGGGTTTAGACTCGGACTTGGACTCGGCTCTACGTGACTCCCCCATTCAGTTGGGATTCAGTCCAAGTGCATCGAGAGCGATTTGCAATTGTGAGGTGATTTTCGCTTGGGGATATATACAGTCTTCTTTCTGTTTTCCGTCTGCTTAGTTTTTTGCCGAGTCCGTCGAGCCACAGACATGCATGCAAATCCACACGAAACGCTTTGGCGTTGAGTTGGTGAAACTAATCGCAATTTGCTATTCAAATCACTTGATGGTGGGTCCATTAAACAATTAAAGCAAATGGTTTTTCATTTATCGCTTTGGATCTATAAAAAAAACTTAAAGATTTTCATTGCATTTAACACAGTAAAAGCAATGCAAGCTAAGTTATTGGATTAATTCCGTTTAATTTAAGTTGAAATGCGAAATGAAATGGTTAAATTGACGTCTTAGTTTATACTACTTAGAAAAGCTAAAAGCTAGTTTGTTGAGCTATTCCGATGAAACATATTCCAAAAGTCTTTTTAATATCATAAAAGCTAACTTTTAACTGGAATATATATACAAAAAATGCCCTATAAGGGTATAAAAATAAATATACATTTAATTTGGTACCAGTTGCATTTCGTGAAAATGTCTAAAAGTATGCACTACTTTTAGCCATCTGTTTACGTTTTTTTTTTATTTTTTTTTATTTTTTTTTTTTTTATTAACATCTTTATTTAATATTATCCAGGAACAGATCTAATTAAAACCTTTAACCTAAATGTTTTCTTAAGTAAATAATCTCTTAATTATAAATTATAATTTGCTTTCAACTTATTATATAGGAGTAGATCAAATTACGACTAGTTTCAAGTAGGATAAAGCTCAATGGCATAGATGCGCCAGAGAGCTTCACGTTGCCATGGCTGAATTGAAAAATGCGCAATTCGAACATATGCTGACCAATATGGACTATTCTAATGATTCCATTTTTAATATGTGGTCCTTTACCAAAAAAGTAAAAAGAATGCCACAGAAAGTTACGCCTCTGAAGAACAGCAATGGTAACTGGTGTCGCTCCTTAGAAGAGCAAGTACAAACATTTGCGGAACACCTTGGCGACAGATTCACTGCGTTTAATTTCGCATCCGAGGAGGATATCAACAGAATAAACGAAGTACTACAGCGCCCTTTCCAGATGTCACCTCCAATAAGACATATCCGTCTGGAAGAAGTCTCAAACATGATACGTACCCTCAAAAGTCGAAAGGCGCCAGGTCACGACCTAATAAGCAACGCAGTACTTAAAATCCTTCCGAAGAGAGCACTATTACTTATCACATTGATATTCAATGCGATACTTAGAGTGCAATACTTTCCCAAAAAATGGAAGAGTGCTAGAATCAGTATGATTCTAAAGCCAGGGAAGCCGGAACAGGATCCAAGCTCCTACCGGCCTATCAGTCTCCTGCCCTCTTTATCGAAGGTAATGGAAAGGCTGATAGCTTCCCGACTTATAATACACCTAGAAGACAATGATACTATCCCAATGCACCAATTCGGATTCAGAGCCGGCCA
>VNJR01003949.1:0-21401 GCA_008042585.1 Drosophila punjabiensis
ATAATTAATTAAGGAGATTTTTTAAAGAATAAGCAAAATTTTGTCGCATTTCCAATCATATTCGATATACAATAACCGATACACCTACCAACTGCAACAGGAGCAAATCGCTTTTGACGCTTTACAACACTACCCAGTCAACTGTTGACTTTTACTTAAAATTTTAATGAATTAAAATCATAAATACCGCGCAGGATCATGGCAGAAGCCGCCAACGTGCGTCAAAACCTACAGAATGTACCCTCAATTTTCGAAATATCGGCGGCGGAGACACTGGACAATTTGATTTATCCAGCGCTGAGCAAGATCTTCGATTACTTTGGCCTCCGGCTGGACTTTAAACTCTGGGGCAGTCTCAGAATCCAGGAGGAGCTGTCACCGCTGCTCACCTGGCTGCTGCAGTACCTATACCTGCGCAACCGCGCTTCCTCCTTCGGCGAGAGCTTCTACGGGCTGCAGCGCACGGCCACAGCAACCGGAGAGCTCCTGACCCGCCGCCAGCAGTTTGCATCTGCCACACTGCTGACCCTTCTACCCTACGTGGAGCGCAAGCTGCGCAGCCGGAGCGCCCGGCACGAGGACTCCAGCGCTTGGGAACAGCACCTGCTCGGTGCCTTTCATGCGTTCCATGCCGCCAAGGCGGTGCACACATTCCTTTACCTCATCAAATACGCCTCCAGCCACTCGCCCATCTTCCGGGCCCTCCGGCTCACGCTCCGCTATCCCAGTGAGCCGCCGCGGGAGGACCAGTGGACCTACCTCGTGCTCAAGATGCTCGAGGTGCTGGCCTTTTTCCTGCAGTTCGTCCAGTGGTGGTACTCCAACGACCAGCGTCGCAAAGTGGGCGGAACCCTGCTGAACCCAGAGCCGATGCCTCAGCGGGATTTAGATCTGCCTGAGGAGGTGAAGCTATCGATGCCCAAGCGCGGCGAGTGTCCTGTCTGCCTGCTGCCCCTCCAAATCCCAACGGCCTGCTCCGTCTCCGGCTACGTCTTCTGCTGGAAGTGCATCGTCAGCTACATGAAGGAGCACGGCCAGTGTCCGGTCACGCGCCACCCCATTACCCTGGAGGATCTGGTGCGCATCTACGAGACGTAGTGCCTTGGGTTTTCCTGAAGTATTTTGTTTTATAGTTTTTAAGAGAGCTTTTTGTAATAGAAATGTGATAAAGAAATCTTGCTTTGGATCAGATCGTGCTCAGGTGGGAGTGCACACGTCGATGGAAGCAGATGTGGACGTGGTAGAAGTCGAAGTAGGGGAGGGACAGGTTAAAGCTAAGGGCCTGGCCTTTTTCAAGAGATATAACGTTCTCTACGGCGTCGGCGACTTCCCCCTTGTAAACGAATGTCAGGTAGAAGCCCAATCCAATAGCCGCAATGTAACCAAAAAATATGTAAAACAACTCCAACAGAAGTAGAGTAGCCAAAAGGCCCAAGGCAGTAGCTTGAACAAGAGCGAGGCTTTAAGTTTGAGTACTGAGAAAATGGTCTTGAGCAACCAATCAAAGAGAGCCACCAGCTGGGGCAGAAAGTACCATAGGAATCTGAAGGAATAGCTGATGATGGAGATAATTGTGCCTTGTCTAGACTTCTTCTCCTGGCAGCCGTATCTGATTTTCTCGGAGCTTCATCCATTGTTGCGGAAAATCGAGTGAAGAAGGAAGAGAAACTTCATCCAGCAGGCTAGCATCCAGGCCTAGGGCTGCGATCTGGCTGCCGCCCGACAGGATGTGGGGGTCATTAGCAGATTGTAAACTACACACAAAGGAATGGAAAGCAGACTCAAGGCCAGAAGCCACCAAGACACGAATATGTCCTCTGCAAGGCTGGAGTAGCTTGATAGTGGTTTCAGCTGCATCTTATCCCCAAAAAATTAGTCTTATTTCGGTACAGTAAACTCTTGTTATTTGAAAGGTAATCTAACTTATTCGAAAGACAACTTTATCAATACATCCTTTTCCCTTTTTATGATTTAAAAATCAATTTATTTCAAAGCTTCTCTTAAAAATTCGGTAATTGCAACTGCGCTGCTAAAGCTCAAATAAATACAATATTTTGCTTACGATAATTAAAGAACCAATTTCGAATCGCGTTTTGTATACAATTTAACATTCTGCCTAACTAAAACTGTGTATAAATAATGCATATTACTTCATACTGAATTCATCTAACTTTCCTAGCTTACAAATAATTAAAGAAAAGAAACTACGGAATATCGATGATAGAACCAATTAAGAGAATATATATAGAAAGCCTTAACTAGAAGCGTGTCCTGTGTCATACTGCATCGTTTTCGGCAAACGAATCCCTTTGGAAAAATTAAGTAAACTTTGAGCTTAAGCTAATACCGCGTATGTACAGAATACTCGATGATGATGGGTCGCAGTTCGAGGCGACTGGCTGGATGTTAGCTGAGCTGGGATAAGGATAAGATCTGTTAGAACTGTGATAGGTAAAGGCCATGCTTGGCATCGCACACCACGTTGAGGGCATGGAAGTCCCAGTAGGAGGTCATGTGGAAGCCCATGTTGGTCAGCACCACAACGTACTCGAACAAGGCGAAGAAGGTGTAGACTGTGTGGGTGAAGAGATTAAGAAGTTTAATAAATAAGTAAAAATATATTCTTATCTATTTATTCTAGTGAGAAAACGCCAAATATTAAGGCCTTCAGAAATGGATTATCTATTTTGAGACCACGAATCCGAATCAATATAGATAATTTTCATGGATATTCCTATTTTTAAGAACCTAACAATTACTATTGATTGAAAAGTAAGAGACTTTTCACAATAAACTCTCCTTTAAACTAAAAAACCATAAAGGATATATGAATCCAAATAGACATAAGATTCGTGTGAGTTTCAACTGGATATAACTTAAGGAATCTTTTACAATGGACTTCTCCTTCTTCTTGAACTCCGGAAGTGTCCTTGATTGCAGCACGGCTTCTATCATTACCATCATCATCATCTAACAACCATCACTTACCTCCCGCCTCACAGTGTGAATTATGCCTGACGAAGCAATATCCCGCCAGTCCAAAGGCCACCACATTGACAAGAAATAGATTCCTCTTGTATTTCAGCGACTTCTCCTCGTGCGGCAAGAGCACTGCCTTCCTGGCATTCCTATTCAACAGATACGAGACGAGCATGTAGCACTCAGAGCAGGCAATGAACACCACAAAGGCATTCCGATGCGTCTCATAGTGATCCGCCGACGTCCAGAAGGAGAGGCAGAATAGGGCGAGGTCCTCTACGACGTTCAGGCAGCAGGCAAGGACGCCCAGCAACCGACGGCTGCGTCTGATGTGCTCGCGATAGTGCTCCAGGTACATCTTGGCCACCGCCAACCGGAGCGGCAAGTGCAGGAAGATGGCCAGCCGCCAGACCGTCCGCTGGGGCTCATAGTTTCCAATGGCCGCCGACACCGAGGGCAGATAGTTGGCCACATCGCAGTGGGTGTAGGTGCTCCGCACAAAGTCAAAGGCCAGCGACCAGGCCACGCAGAAGAGGAACCCGCCCAAGGGCAGGCTCAGAGCGGTTAGCGCCAGGCGGGCGAAGGGCATTCGGAAGAAGACGCTCTTCGGGTCGCTCAGGCGCTCGTACGTAGGCAACATTTGGGTGCGAGACTGGGTCTAGGAGGTTGGGTTTGGTTCTCAGTCGGTCAGCGGCCCGCGATCCTCATTTCATCCAGATGCTCTTTCTCCTAATTGGGAAATTAGCTAATATCCGCGGACTGCTTACGTTGTTAACATTGCGAAGTTGTAAACAACTGATGAGTGATCGATATCAACAGCTGGGCTATCGACACCTGGCGGGGGTGGAAAGTAACCGCTATTAGAGATAGCAAAACTGACGATTTATCGCAATATTTGTTCAAGGGGATTTCATGATAGTTTAAATTGTAAATTTTAATACTGTTGACTTAATTATTTAAATAGTTAATTAATTAATTACTAAATGTATTTGTTTATGTTAACTACTTAATTAATTAATTAAATATAAATAATTAATTAATTAGCTATGTTATAATAATAATTAATTAATTAATTAATTAGTAAGTAAATAAATTAAGTAAGTAAAATAAACAAGTACACTTAGTAATTAAATAATTAATTAGGTTAAATAATTACGTCAACAGTTAAACAAACAACAAATTTACAATTTACAACAAATTAATTAAGTAATTAATTAATTAATTAGGTAAAATAAGCAAATACACTTGGTATATTTTATTCCCTATTTAATAAACCAAAGTGTACAGCAGCTCCTTTGATTTCAACATGAATAGAATATCGGATACCGATTTCGATTTCGAATTAAAAATAATTCCCCCAACTGTAAATGTTTCCCGAAAACCAAGAAAAAAATATTTGATTTGATTCGATTTGTTTATTTAACATCCTGACGCTACAAGTATATTACTGTTTAATTATTGCATTACAAGTTATAAATTAATAAAAAATAATAGAAAATAAAAAACCTATTTAGCATCACTGCTGCAGTAATACCCCCTCACACCTATCGATAGTTGTGTCTATCGCCGGCTAAGTGTCATCCCTAGCAGCGCTAAACAAAAACAAAACACGCGCAAAAAAATAAGGAAAAAGTTCCCATTGTTTATACCGAGAAATCATCATCCATTTGCATCCGTCAGAGATGGACATCCTACTGGCCAACGTAAACGGCCTGCAGTTCAAGGCGGAACGGGACCTGATCGAGCAGGTGGGCGCCATCCCGTTGCCTTTTTATGGCATGGACAAGTCCATTGCCGCCGTGTGCAACTTCATCACGCGCAGCGGCCAGGAGTGCGACAAGGGGAGCGCCTGCCCCTTCCGGCACATCCGCGGCGACCGGACGATCGTGTGCAAGCACTGGCTGCGCGGCTTGTGCAAGAAGGGCGACCAGTGCGAGTTCCTGCACGAGTACGACATGACCAAGATGCCGGAGTGCTACTTCTACTCCCGCTTCAATGCCTGCCACAACAAGGAGTGCCCCTTCCTGCACATCGATCCGCAGAGCAAGGTGAAGGACTGCCCCTGGTACAAGCGCGGCTTCTGCCGCCACGGACCCCACTGCCGGCACCAGCACCTTCGCCGCGTGCTCTGCATGAACTACCTCGCCGGCTTCTGTCCGGAGGGACCCGCCTGCAAGCACATGCATCCCCGCTTCGAGCTGCCGCCGCTGGCGGAGCTGAGCAAGGATCAGCTCCACAAGAAGCTGCCCACGTGTCACTACTGCGGCGAGCTGGGGCACAAGGCCAACTCGTGCAAGCAGTATGTGGGCAGTGTGGAGCATCGCAACAATATCAATGCCATGGATCACTCGGGCCACTCGGGAGGGCACTCGGGTCACTCTGGACATTCAGGCGGACATTCTGGTGGACACTCGGGGCATTCAGGCGGACACTCGGGACACTCAGGTCACTCTGGTGGCCACTCCGAAGGCAACGAGGAAGGTCAAGAGCCTAGAGGCCATCACAATCAGCACGGACCGCCTGGCTACGTCAAGGTGCCCACGCCGCTGGAGGAGATCACCTGCTACAAGTGCGGGCACAAGGGTCACTATGCCAACAAGTGCCCCAAGGGCCACCTTGCCTTCCTCTCCAACCAGCATAGTCATAAGTAGAGCCTAGGAATAAGAGTTCATCATGTAGCCCCCACAAAGGGAGAGTTCAGAAATAAATCTTCCGTGGAGACGGCGGCGGGGTCTTCTCTTCGATTCCAGCTGCTGGAGGTCTGGAGATCCCAAAACTGAAAAGTTTGAGCCTGTTGAAGGGTCGGAGCTCTGGAATTAACTGAAACCAACTGCCCTTTTGTTATCAGCGAAATAAAAAACATAATTTTTCATTAGTTTTTAAATATTCGTGTCATTTGATTGCGCTTTTTAATAAAAAGTTTCATCATTTGTGATGTAAGCAACCTTTTTAAAGTTTTAATTAACAAAAAAGTTAACTAATTAAAATTAAATTAACAAAATTTCTCTAATATTTATTAGGAATTTCGTAAAGAAAAATATTTTTTTGAATTTGTAGTATCGAATTTGTATCGAATACTTTTCAGTATTTAATGGCAACACTTTGTGATTTTTTTAAGGGTTGTGATGTAAGCAAGCTTTTTATAGTTTTAATAAACAAAAAACTAAACAAACTATAATAAGAATAACTAAATTTCATTTATATTTAACAAGAATTTCGTAAAAAAAATATTTTTTAGAATTTGTAGTATCGAATTTGTATCGAATACTTTTTAGTATTTAATGGCCTTGGTATTCTTTTTTAAGGGGGAGTCAAAATTCGCATCTGGCAACACTGTCACCGATAGGCCCCTCTGAGTATTCAATTGCGCACCAAATTTTCAGTAAAAACAAACAGAGTCGGACTTTTCGAAACCGAAAGCCAAACATCCGAGGAGCAGCCATGACAATTCTGGGCAAATTGCGGGGAGAGATCAAGGACCAGGAGAAGGTGCCACTGCCTATGAACCTCAACGATGAGGCACTGCTGCACCATGGCTCGTTAATCGCAGTGAGTTTTCTTCTGCACTCGCCCCCCTATTTTTGCGCAATCGTGTGTCCTTGCCCCCTTGCCCTGCCTCTGTCCCTGTCTCTGTATCCTGTCCTTCGCGAGCCACAAGTTTCGCTGGTGGGTGGCTCGGCGGGAGGTCGCATTCCTGCGCTCCGAATCCGAGTCCGAATCCGAAGCGTAATCGGGGAATCTCCAGCCTCAGCAGCCTCGGCTGCCTGCAGGCTATCGATTTTTCGCTCGCTTGGAATTCCCGCTGTCCTTGCACTGTTTTTTTTTTTCTGTTCTTCTGACGCTGCTCTGCTCCTCGGCTACTCCTCTGCTGCCCCACCCCCCCCTTCAAGGACTCGCTCCCAGAGGTCAGAGTGGAGGCTCCGCTGGTCCTTCCTGTTGCTGTGTGTTGCATGTGCAGCCCCTGAGTGGCCCTGACAGCTGCCTGGGATGGATGGTTGCTCCAACCCAATTTGGGCTTTCCGAGCTCCAGTTTCAGCTCTTTGTTGTCGTCGCTGACTGGCACTTGCTCTTTGGCCGCGCACAGTGACCTCGATAAGTGTGTTTGCACACAACTTCCCCCAGCAAGACATGACCAGCAGGTGACCAGCAAAGAGTAGAGCAAAGAAAGTCGTGTCTTATCAGCGGAATACCCCAGAAATTCTCCATATATATCGCCTTATCTGTCATTCATATATCTTTGTCGATATAATAGTCATCATTTGCTAGTGCCATTTCCTCAGTCAACTGCTTAGAGACCACTGTACCGTAATGGGTCACGATTATGGGTTAATTTAATCGTAGTTAAAGTTGTGTTCCATTAAGCGTACTTCAAATTCGTTTGCCTTAATAAAAAGCTAATTAATTAGGTTAGCTTTCTTTGTCATTTAATTATTTGCAACCATTTACTGATCTAAAAAAATAATAATGAAGATTTATGAAATATTATTTTACTTTATAATATATATTTATATTATTTTACGTGTAAAAAATGGAAAGAAATGTAAAACTGTAAAAAAAATATGAATATGAAGATAATTAATATTGTATTAGAAATGAAATAGAAATAAATTCGTATAAATCCAATTTCCATCTGCAAAGGCATACAATCTTCAGTGTGCCCAAGTTTGCTTTCTTTCTTGTTATATTGTAAATATCAGTATTTAAAAATGTACGATATTTTAGATTTCAAATTGATATAAATATAGATACTTTCGATATATTTATATATAATTTATGTAAATTGATTTTATTAACTTGAATTGCTGTGTAGGATTCTTGAAGCTTTAATCTAATAATTAATTGCTTGCTTTTAATGTTTTACTGATTAGAAGTGTCAAAGGCAAAGGCTAATTGCAATGCTAATTCAATGCGGTTTATTATACATTTTCTATAGATTAAAAATAACAAATTATACATTTTATATAGATTAAAAATAACAAAGAACAAGCCTGTATTGCAGCCGCAAATGCTATTCAACTCTCTAGAATTTGCGCTTTCGCTTGAGTCAGCATTAAATCACAATAACATTTAGCTTCTTGAGAATGAAATCCACAAGTTAAAGGGAAAACTTGACATGCAATATTAGGATTTTGCTTCAATCAGCATTTAACTTCCTTAAAAAAGACTCTAGAAAAATCTTTAAAAAATGTACTGCCTGAGTCAACGCGAATAACTCTTTTTGTTTTCTTTGTGACTGCAACTTATCGTCGATTTTTATGAGCTTTTCCAATGGGAACCGGTTAAAAATGAGAGATAAGGTCTAGGCGATATTATAACCATTATATGTACATATCTGCCTTCTACGTCTCCATGGATGAATCTCCCCTTGGACTTTAGTTTGTTTAAAAATTCCAGCGTTAATTATAAGAAATATATAATACTTTAAATTCCCCAGAACTCGCAGTTTAAAGATTAAATAAATAAATGGCTCCCAAGGCTGTTATTATATTTGATTATCGAAAACTCCAAAAAAAAACCAACCTAATTAAAAATATATAATTCTTTCTTCAACAGCCGAAAGTCGCCTATAGCGACACCGAAGCCGATACCGAGTCCATGGTCTTCAACCGGCCACAGCACCATTGCTTGAAGTCCTTTCTCCTGTTCCTCATCGCCGTCGTGGTGATGCTAATGGGCGTTCTGGGCGGGTGGACTCTGTACCGACTGTACGCCCCCTCGCATGCCAGCATGCGGTATCACGCTCTGTGCGAGATACCGTATCCCGAGGACTCGATGGAGCAACCGAGGATCTACCAGCGCAGCGATGAGCCCTTCTCCCTCAACTGGCGCGCCCTGTTGCCGCAGTTCGGACCGCTGCCGGACAGTGGCTCAGCCCTGGACGAGAACAGCAACTATTTCCGCGAGGAAATCGAACTGGATGGAGAGAATGACGACGATGGCTATGCCAGGATCGATGTGCCCGACTTCAAGGACGGACGACGTGGCAGGTTCATGCACGATTTCAAGGAGAACCAGTCGGCCATCATCGATACCAGCACCGGCAGGTGCTTCATCATGCCCCTGGACAGGGAGACCACCCTGCCGCCCACCAGTTTCGTGGATCTCATGAAGAAGATGGGCACCGGCTACTACAACATCGATACGGAGCGTGTGCGCCGCCAGATGCGCGTGGTCACGCCCCGCATCACCGATCTCTCGCTCATCTCGGAGCGCATTGCCAACGAGTGCTACGACATGAAGGTGTATCAAATGGAGAAGTTCATCTCGGGCGGTAAGTTTAATTCCATTAAAACCACATTTTTTGGCACTTTAAATTCCTAAACTTGACTTACCTTCTCCCCTTTTCCTTACAGTCTCCAAGCGTTCCGCTGATCCCTTGCCCGATGCCGGCAAGTATGCCGAGTTCATGGGCAAGGGCGTCATCGAATACGATCTGGCCAACATAGCCGAGGTGGAGGCCTACGAGGCCAACGAGCAGCAGCAGCGGGCTTGAGCTGCAGGCCGAAGAAGGATCTTTTAAGCTAAAAAACACCCCCCCCATATATATATGGAAGAAGAATACACACAACCCAAAACTAAACCTAAACCTAAAACCTAAACAAATTATTACTTAGAATCGATTTATACATATAGCGGACGCGCAGAGATCTATCTGTCCCGAGGTCTAGGGTCTGGAATCTGTCATCATCATCTAGCGAAGGGAATCGCTTAGAGAGAGTCCTAGTAAGAAAGCGTAAACAAAAAATGTACCTAGAGAACGCAATCAAAAGCGATCGACGAAATTTGTGACAAATACGATAGAGAGCAGAAAGCAGCAAGGATGTGGGGAAGAGGATCGATCGGATATCGGATATCGGAACACACTGCAGCATTCCAAGTACATATTTTATATAGAAGTATGCTCCTTTAACTACAACATATTCTAACGGATAACAAGTATAGATCGAAGCTATTTACATGGAGCAAAACCCGGCAAACAGCAGCATCCAAAAATCTTAAATCCCAACCAGGAGCCGAACGAAACTATCACATCGGTAACAACAACAAATTAATCTAAATGTTCTTTAAACTTAATTAAAAAATGTATTAAACGCGAATTTGTGATCTTTAAGCGATCTTGTGATCTTGCTTTATTCTTTGGGAAAACTATAAAACTAATTAAAAACTATACAACTTGCATCTCCTAAAGGTACGGCTTGCACAGAGCTATGGTGTGATCCACGCCGTAGGCCACCTTGCTCACCTTCCCATTGATCGCAGCCTTGAAGGGAAAGAACTGATCCTTCTTGTGTCCCAAACCGAGATGCCCGAAGCGATTCTTGCCCCACATAAAGAGATCGCCGTCCGAGTTGACGGCGCCCATGTGGAAGACACCGCAACCGATGGACACCACAGTGGTGGCATTGCTAAAGTCATTGCGACCGAAGAGAGGCGGCAAAAGATGCTGCGGTCGCGACGTCTGCTCCACGAAGGGCCCAAAGCCCAGAATGCCAAAGCCCCAGGTGTAGACAAGCCCCTGATCGTTCAATGCCATGCAAAAGGATCCTCCAGCTGCCACATCCTTGATCCTGCCAATGCCCTTGGTCAGCTTGAGGGCGCGCGGCAGATTGATTTGGGTCTCCGCCTGCTCCGAGTCGTCCAGCTGCCCGTACTCCGAGTTGCCCCAGCCGAACACATCGCCCGCCTCGTTGACAGCCAGCACGCAGTCGGAGGAGCAGCTCACACGGACGATCTTCTCCTTGGCTATGTCCCCGGCTATGAGAGTGATCTGACCAGCAGTGTGGTAGTTTCCCTGCCCGGTCTGGCCGTCGGCGCCCCAGCCGCAGGTGTAGACGCGTCCGGATTTCGTGAGGAACATGGTGTGATCCTGGCCACACTCCACATGCACCAGTTCGTCCTCCTTGCCGCAGATATCCGCCTGGGGAATGCGGTGGATGAGCGCGCTCCTGCTGTAGCGCTCCTCCTCGATGATGGAACGCCCGCACTGGCCGTACGAGTTGTTGCCCAGCGTGAAGACGGTTCCATTGCGCGTGAGCACCACCAGGTGAGCCCTGCCAGCGGACATGCTCTTCACCTGCATGTCCTCGTCCGTTTCCCCCTGGACGCGCGGCAGCTTAATGGCCGTCGGATAGATTATAACGTCCAGATTGGCCGGATCCTTGGGATTACCCTTCACCTGAAAGCCCAGCTGCGAGTCCGTGTTGAGCCCGCTCCCGAAGAGCGTCTCGCCGTCGTCTCGGCGCACAGCGTAAGCCGTGAATCCATAGCCCGCGGTCACGTCCGTAATCTCGTTGTTGTTGGAGAACTGCAGGCGCGTCGGATGATGCACCATCTCCGTGTAGCGCTCCTGGGCCTTCTTCACGCTGGTCTGGAGGCCCAGGGCGCCCGTCTCCTGGAATCCCCACACATAGACGCGGTTCTCATGGTTGTCCGTCACCTTCGGCGTGTACTCCTTGATCTTGGACTTGTCCTGCGACAGCACACTCCGCTTGGCCTTGGCGGTGTAGGCTCTGCTCAGGACAGGGGAGATTCCCTTCAAGTTTTTAAGCATGTTCCAGGTTTTTCTATTTACTTAAAACATGTTTAAAATTAACTTGTTTTAATGTTTTTTCAATTAATTCTACCCAGAGGGTTGATCAGCTGTTTAGCCAGCCGGTTTTCAATACGTTTACCAGCACTGTTTTGGCTTTGGCTAGAGTCATTTTCTTTTCCGAGTAAAAAAAGCTAGATTGACTAAAAATAATAGCTAAAAAAAGCTAGATTAACAAAAAATAATATCTAAAATAGCTGGATTATCACAAAATAATAGCTAAAAAGTCTGGATTTAAGGAAAAAAAAGCTAAGAAAAGGCAGATTTATACAAAATGTTTCTTTTGTTCATTGAAGTTAAATTCAATTCAATTTGGTATATATTGAAACTCCCAAGGTACTCCTAGTTTTATTTTTTAACTGCTAAAAAAAAAGCTAGAAGTTCACTCTCCAAAAAAAACCCCAAATTCGACTAGAAAAAAGCGAAAACGATATCACTGCTGCGCAAACCCTTTATCGATTGCAAATAGCCCATCGAATGTGTTAATCGAATAATAAATAAACGAAAGGAATCGGCTGCGCTCCGGCGAAATCATTAAAAATTAATTGAAAAACCGCAAATCCAGCGCTGAAAAAGTGTGTAACCAGCTAGTTAATTAACCAAAATTGTCGCGTTCAATGTTCGCATAGCCGAAACTCGTGGTTTTTCGTGCATTTCGAGTGATTTTCCATCGCAGCAGTAGCAGCATATGTACACACTCACACTCGCAGAGGCACACGCATACCACCCCAGTCCGCCGTGTATATACATATGTAGGTGCGTTATGTACAAAGTATTATAATTATAAAATTGCAAGTGAGCGTGTGTGTTTGTGTGTGTAAAAAGTGCAATAGCCTAAGCGGAGTGTGTGTGTGCGGTGGAGAGTGGAGAAAAGTAAAGCAAAGTGAAGTGAAGTGCACGGCGCTGTTCCAGGAGATTCATATTCATCCATCGCCATGTCTGGTTCTGGTCAAAGGGCTGCTGGGGCCGCTGGCTGCTAGGGCAAGCAGGCAAGAGGATATCTCGCCACGGATAAGGACACACAGCGAAGAGGAGTGCCAGCAGGAGGAGCAGGAGCAGGGATAGGAGTTGCCGTCGCAAGCGCTTCGTCTCCGGTAGGTACACACAAAATATTCGGCTGCTCCTTTTTAGCTCCTGTTTGTGTCGCTCTCTCTCAGTCTCTCTCTCTCTCTCTCTCTCTCTGTCCGTTTTGCTCTCTTGCGGGTGCCGCCCGCTCTCGCTGCTCTCTCTCGGGCGAAGCACCTGGTGGTGCTAAGCAGTCCGCTCAGTGTCCCAGTGGGTGGCGGCGGCGGCTTTGGCCTGCAACCCTGCAACCCTTGTGTCCCGTCACCTTTTTTTGGGTAACCATGGTCGTGTGCTAACTGTGCCATCATCCTTTTGCATTTCTGGCATCATCATCATCACTCCTCCTGCAGAACCCCACCCCAGTCCTCGATAAAGGAAAGCCACCACCACCTCGTCGCAGAGATTTTGCGCAGCAGCTCTCTCGCAGCGCAGCTCTGGGCACGGCCGGCGACTCCCTCGGCAACAAATCCCGAAAAATGCGGAAAACAAAGCCAGAAACAGAAACCAAAACCCAAACCTAATCCCACTCCTCGCCAGAAGCGTCTACTTAATCAACTCGGAGAATGGGCTTCCACACAGCCCTCTGAATGAGTGATCTTATGTAAACAGGCCACGAATGAGGGGCTGCCCTTTGCCTCCCACGACTCACTCCCAGATAAGCCCCTGCCCCAGGCAGATGGCCCACTTTTAGTTCCTCCTCCTCCTCCAACCAAGTCGTAACTCAATGTTATAGAACTATAAATGCTCCCATTTACGGGGCCACCAATTTGTTTGTTTGTGACGGGGGAGGAGCCACCACTGCTGCTACTCCCTCGAATGGAACCGAATGGCCGATCATCTCGGGCCACTCCACTCTCTCCCCGGAGAGTTTGAGAAAGGGAAATACCGAAAAGAAAGAAACTTTCCGCCTCATAAACTCGTAGGCCCGTCGTCCGTGTTCCCCCAACAAGCACGTGTAACGTGTAACTCTTTCTTTTCTTTCTTTCTCTATTATTTTTTTTTACGCTGGCATTTTGCTATTTCTCTTAAAAAAAATAACAAGACGAAATGCTGTCAAGGCAATGGCACCAAGTGCACAGCGGGAAAAGATGTTTGTCGCAACATTAACGATAAGATTATCATTTTAATTCAAGATCGCCTTTTTAGTGGGTAACTAGAATTTTGTATGCTTAGTGATATGAACTTGAACTGATAAAGATATGATAATACTTGCGTATTACTACTAACTGCAGTTTATAAACCTGCGCAGCGATGTCAAGGTCGGAGCATGAGGCAAGGGCTTGAGTAGGCTTTTACAAGAAAGTTTCATAGACTTTTATTTACAAACATTACTATAAAAATATCGATAAATATTGATTTAAAATGGAGTAATAATTAAGGTCTTTTGAAGAGCATAAGATCCCAAAAATTGTTAGCATTTGACAAAAGCCATTAAAACCGTAGTTAATTTAAAATAAAAATATTAGCAAAATGTTTAAAGCATTTTAACAATTTTTGAAAATTAAACAAAGTTTTACATCATTATAATTGTCAAAAACCTGAAAAAAAAATTATAAAAAAAATGCTTCATGCTATAATTGCTTCATATATATATATAATCTAATTAATTTAAAAAAACTTGCACAGAAAATCTTCCTAGTGAAAATTATCGTTGTTTTGACTATGTTATCGTTTGTTGATTCAACCAGAAAATATTATTGACAAATTTCGATAAATATCGATTCACAGAATGCGAATATTTAAGATCTCAAAAACCAGTGAGTGTAAAATATTTTCTAAATATAATATAGAAATTTACCCTTTCATATATTTACATCCCTATTCTCAATCTTTAACATTCCCATTCATTATTATTCGAATTAAAGACCGCATAATATCACCAAACATAAATATCAAAAGTTTATGCGATATAAAGAGACGATAATACCGTCACAAGAAGCTTTTTCCCAAAGTAAAAAACCAAGGAAATAGTTTTTACAATCTATATAACCGAATGAAACCCCAATAAATTCGTTCACACCACCGAATCGATTTTCGAAAAACACAAACAAACAGACGTCAGAGTGTCTGGATATCTGTGACAACATCCAGAAAATATAGCCCAGATTTAGACTGTGTCGGCTGGTTGATATCGCACAGATGGTGTGAGGAGAAATTCCCCAATTTCCGGGCCACTATTTCCCTCAGTGCAGAGAGGGTGGGGGCGTGGCAGGCGGCAGCGGGCTGTTGTCAATGTCTTGGCTGTTGTTTGGACGGACTTATGCAAGCGCAAACAATAACAAAAACAAAACAATTGCCAAGCCAAAGAAAAACCAAATCCGAAGCCCAGCAATGGTGCAGTTCATTGGCAGCCAGCCAGCCAAGCGTTTCATGTTTACCCAGAGCGGAGCTCCACCTCCGCCTCGTCCCCGCACCTTATCACCACCGAGACACAATCTTTTTTGGGTTCTTTCTCGGCCGCTATCTGGCTCGGTTACGGTTTCACTCCCCGCTTTCTCCTCGAACAAAAACAATAACAAAAAGGGGCTGAGAGTGAATCACTTGGCGACCAGTTCCTCCACTTGAACAGGGAACTTGTCGCCTATCTCGGCGAAAGCGAAAAGCCTTGACTAATCGATGGCAAAACAAACAAACCCAAAGAGAACTTTGAGTGTTATCACATCGAAATTATTATTATTGTGACAATAGGTGGACAAGCAGGAAGTTAAAGCTAAATATTTTAGCAAGAAAGTGATGCATTTTTTGGATCAATAGAAGCAGTCATAGTTCCCAAAAAGAGCTGGGAAATCCCTTACGAAATATGCAAACTCTTGATTAACTTGCTATATCTTTAAATGCTGAGTGTATGTTGTGGGAGTTAAGCCTTTAGCTGAGTCATTTTCGATCTATTTATAACCTTCTCTCAAGTCATATTTTTCCTCTATAACAACCATAACCTTCTCGGGGTTTAAAAAAAAAGTGAAACCACTTACAAATGTGGCTTAAAGTCAAAGCCCCAGAAGAGCCGAGCGTCTGACACTTATTGATTTTTAATTATGGCTTGGCTACCGACATTGACTTTGATTTTCGTTGGGTCTCTAGCTTGGCCAACGAACTTTTGAGCCTCTCTCTCTCTCTCTCTCTCTGGGCGATCTCTGGTCTCTGCCAGCTGCCTTATGTCACTCGCTTCGGCCGATAAATCTCGGCCAAAGAAACCAATTTCCGAAAAACCGCCACAAAATTCCCGTTTGTGACTCATTGCGGCCGAGAGTTTCTCAGTCTGAAGCGGAGGCTATTGTTGCTCAAGATCTCTCGGTTTGTATATACATTCGAGCATATGTTTGTTTAAGGGTTTCCCGGTTCTGTGACCTCCTTCCAGTTTAAGGGGAATCAATAACCGATGATGGTGGCAGCAGTCGTTCGTTCCTCTGGCAATTGGTTTCAATTGAGGCAACTTTCACTTGCACGGATTTAATTGCCACACAAACTGGAATGGCCAGCTCCCTGCGCCCGCTCCCAGCTCCTAGCTTCCTCATCACTCACACCAAACTCACACTTACAGCTCATTCACTCAGTCATCCTTCCTCCTCAACGCTGGCTCGCTGACCCAAAACAAACATTTTCAGTTGGTTTCTTGAGTACTTCTTTGTGCTAATCATTTTCACGCTTTTTGGCTGAGAAAAACTTAAATTTGCATATCATTTGCTCTGTTTTACCTTCCTTTTCCATCTTCTTTTTTATCTATTTTATGTTTTGCGTTTGCTTATCGTTTACGTTTGCCACGCCTTTGCCTACGCCTCTGCTTGTGACCCCTGATAACGCCTGAAGCAAGTATGCATTGGCCAGAGGCAGCAACATGCAGCAAGCTTAGAGTGCCCGCGGGCAGCAGCAACACATAACCCCGTCATTCTACATCTACATCTACATCATCAACATCAAGTCCAAGTCCAAGACCAAGACCAAGATCAAGACCAACTCAAGAACACTGTCACGCCTCCCTTGCCTCCAGGAGCCGCAGCAGCTGTAACAACTGGGCGCCCATAGCGGAGTCCCAGCCGGAGGAGCAGGAATCTTCCGCCGGCGTCTGGAATGTTGGAACACCCCCAGCGGTTTGTGCGCAACATCCCCGACTCCTCAGCCAGCAGCAGCAGCAGCAGCTCGCATCATCAGTATCCGCCACAGCTGCCGCAGCACCAGAATCTGAACCAGAATCAGATCTACCAGTACCGTCCCCAGGTGCCAGTGCCAGTGCCAGTGCCAGGTTCGCCTGCCCACCATCAGCGGCACTCGTCGCTCTCCCAGCAGCAACAGCAGCAGCTGCACCACCGCACCCTGTCCACCGCCTCCACGTGCAGTGCCCAGCACAAAAGTGTGACCTTCGGCCAGCCAGCGCTTGACTGCGGCAACGGCAGCGGAAGCGGCAGCGGTAGCGGTAACTCCTCCAGTGGCAGTGCCGCTGGAAACGCTGGAACCCAACCAATGGCGGGCAACATGAAGCACGGTGAGCTAATAGATCCTCCTCCCTCCTCTTACACACTTACACGTGACTAATAATCCTTCTCTTTCCGCAGGCAAATCTCAGGAAGACGTGTGCTACGTGGTAGCCAAGTATGATTATGCGGCGCAAGGTGCTCAAGAGCTGGATCTGCGCAAGAACGAGCGCTACCTGCTGCTGGACGACTCGAAGCATTGGTGGCGCGTCCAGAACAGCCGCAACCAGTCCGGCTACGTGCCCAGCAACTATGTGAAGAAGGAGAAGCCCTCGCTCTTCGACAGGTGCGTCTTGAGAGAGCCCTCGTTCCCTAAACTAAACCTAAGCGTTCTTCTTGCTCTGATTTCAGCAGAATTAAGTCCTCTATCTCTGTATCTTAAACCGTATCTGTAGCAGTAGCCGTAGATGTATCTGTATCTGTATCCGAGAACTCCCTCATATTTGCTTTCGGCTTTCGTACTTTTGAATTTTGTATATTTTTTCGAAAACAAAACAAATTCCTTTTGCTTTCTTTGTCTGTCGAGCCCCAGCCCCCAGCCCCCAACTAACACTTGAAACTAGGGCTAGACTAACCCCAAAAACCAGAACCAATCCCCCCAAAAATCTTAACCAATTGAAGTTTCTCCTCAAAACTAACCTGTAATATCTCTCGCTCCCTTTTTTCTCTCTCTGGCAGCATTAAGAAGAAGGTGAAAAAGGGCTCATCCGGATCAAAGACTTTGCCCAATTGTTCGCCGTCGCGACAAGTCGAGAGTCCAACCATGTCACGGCGTCTGCCACCGGATCCCGCCGATGCCATTGGCACTGCGGTCGTCAAGTACAACTATCAGGCGCAGCAACCGGACGAACTATCGCTGACCAAGGGCACGCGGATACTCATCCTAGAGAAGTCCAACGACGGCTGGTGGCGCGGACAGAGCGGCAATTCGGTGGGCTGGTTCCCCAGCAACTACACAACGGAGGATTGTGATAACGATGGCGAGATCCACACCTATGCCATGGCCGAGAATGTGCTCGATATTGTGGTGAGTACTCATACCAAGATTCTAGAGAGGATCTTGTCTAAGCTATGATGTCTTTACAGGTGGCCCTGTACAGCTTCACGTCGAACAATGACCAGGAGCTGTCATTCGAGAAGGGCGATCGTTTGGAGATTGTGGATCGGCCCGCCTCCGATCCGGACTGGTACAAAGCTCGCAACAACCAGGGCCAAGTCGGTTTAGTTCCACGCAATTATCTCCAAGAGTTGAACGATTACCTGGCCACACCCTATCGCAACACGAGTGCCGGCGGCAGTGCCGGCAATGGTAATGGCGGTGCCAGCAATAACGGAGCTGGCGGAGGCGGCGGCGGTAGCGACTCCATGGAGCGACGCAACGAGGGCAACAACAAGTCGTCGACACAATCCTCCTCCGGCCAGCCCATCGAGCGTCCCAACTTGGCGGGCAAGTCATGGTACTACGGAGCCATCACCAGGAGCCAATGCGACACGGTGCTCAATGGCCATGGCCACGATGGCGACTTCCTCATCAGAGATAGTGAGACTAATGTGAGTAGAAAATTTATATCCAACTTGAAAGTACACCAATCTCTAGCCTGTACTTATATTTTTCTCCCTGCAGATGGGCGACTATTCGGTTTCGTTGAAGGCACCCGGACGCAACAAGCACTTCCGGGTGCATGTGGAGCAGAACATGTACTGCATCGGACAGCGCAAGTTCCATTCGCTGGACCAGCTGGTCGATCATTACCAAAGAGCGCCCATCTACACGAACAAGCAGGGCGAGAAGCTGTACTTGGTGCGATCGCTGCCCAAGGCCAATGGAACGTAAGCAGCAGCAGCATCAGCAGCAGCATCAGCATCGCCAGGATCAAAGCGGAATCTCGGCATCCATCAGCAGCAGCATATACACATCCGTATTCAGCAAACACACAAAGATTATACCAAGGCTAACTTGTAGGCAGCAGCTCAGCAGCTCAGCGCAGCGCGTAAGCGACGTGTAGTTCAATGTAGTTCGGATCCCCCGATTCAGTTTGGCTTAGTTCGGATTAGATCAGACTCAGACCAGCGTGTGTGTATATAGATCGGTTGGTTCTCGACCCTCTTTTTGTACTTTTATATCTTAAAAATTAACTAAATTACCAAATTACCGCGCTTACTTATCCGCATTGGCTATGTTAAACGTTAAACGAGGTGCAGGAGTAACCAAGATTCGATGTCAACATGCAATACATTTACATATTTACATATACCATACCATGTGCACATATTATACTATATTCTAAAGCAACGTTCGTAGCGCAGACTAATGATGTACACAGCAGTTGGAGGAGAAGAGATCGCTTTTAACCAAAACATGAGAATATATATGATATATGATGTCTATTATCCATGCGCATACCGTAGGCACACTAGGGATGGTAGGGAAATATCGAATATATCGACACTGTAACGATTTTTGGCGCAATTGCCCGATATATAACATGATATTTTAACATCGCGATAAATATATATCCTTTTTTGATATATGGAAAAGAAGAGGATTACATTTAATATGATTTCCATATTTTATTGATATTTTGTGGTTAAATTTTTCCATATTTCCGATATATCATATCGTACTTTTCCTATCGACATAACATCCCTAAGGCATACCGTATCGATCGTAACCAAATCCGCAGACTATGATCTCGCGTATGTACAAACACATAGGTGAGAGAGAGACAGTTGCCCCGATCCTGGGCTTCAGGCACTCATCCCAGACACACACACACACACGAACACAGCCAGAGTAAGGATCACTCCTAACAGTCATTTTTGTTATTTAAACATTAATTATCGAGTACGACGACATAACCATGCAAACACACACAAATTACAAATGATATCTCTGATAATTATAAACATAATCTTAATCGTTTGCTGGCGCGGAGAGCGGCGTAAGAGCCATACTTGTACAGTTGAGGCAATTGCTAACCTATATAGGCACTCATCTCCTTTATCTCTAGACATTATTTGCGATGTACCAATTACGATTTACACGATTACGCAGCGATTCCAGCTTTAACAGACAACCTGCTATTATTTTGTTTTCCTCTTAATTTACGTTTATTATTATTATTATATTATTATTATTATTTTGTTTTTATTTAAGATTTAGGAGCGTAAGTTTAGCGAAAGCGAAAGCAAAGAAAGTAACGAGTTGAAGAACGAAAGTAGAGTGGCTGCCAGTTAAAGGACTTTTTCATTTTCATACGCGAATTTTTAAATTATAAATCTATATTATTATACGAGTACGTAAAGCATAAAACTTAAATAATTTATAATAGTAATTCAAGACAATTGCTAAACAACCAACAACTAGTACTAAAGATGAAGATGAGAACAAACTAGAAATTATACCGAAACGGAAATGAAAATAAAAATACATTCAAATAAATCCATAAAACATATGTGTACTTTGATTATGGTGGAAATTTGGGTTAAAATAACATCAGGGTGAAGGGCAATTTCGTTCCAATATGGTAATATAGCTAAATAGTACGAAAAATGTTAAAAAGGGCGACTATATTATAAAAATAACATAAAAAGTCCCATTTATCTGAAAAAAATCACAATATTAATAAAAAAGAGAAAATACATTAATTTAACTGCCAAATTTTGAATTTGAATTTAAAAATGCGTTAAATTAACGCCTAATAATTATTGATCTAAAATGGGGTTCGAGTCTGAGCTTACTCTTCTACCAAATTTTATACAGGTTCGAAACTTCGCTAAGTGCTCCGACAAGTTTTTATAACAGTTTATACCAGTTTCTGTCGTCGGTCTACTGGTTTCTGTTCGCCTGTTACCCGAAATCGGGAATTGCCCATTTGCTTACAGATTTTCGGGAAAATTGGTTGGGATAAGGTATTGTTGTTGTAGATACGTCATCCTAACAATGTTGTTGTTGTAATAATGTGGTTTTTGTAGGCAAAGTAAAGGTATAAATTCTACTAATTGTATAAACTAAAATATAACAGTTTATACCAATTTTGGTCGTCGGTCTCCTGGCTTCTGTTCGCCTGTTACCCGAAATTGGGAATGGGCAAATTCAGTTCGCCGATTGCCGGGCTTTCATCAGTGATGCTTATCTAGCTATAATTCAAAATTGCATTAGAGATGCTCATCTAGCTATATTGCACTATTGGGACAAAAATGTATCTCACTTGCATTAGAGATGCTCATCTAGCTATATTGCACTATTGGAGGAAAAATGCATCTCACTTGCCATCAGAGATGCTCATCTAGCTATT